>SOPF01027203.1:0-24176 GCA_012979155.1 Hypericum perforatum | reverse complement strand
AGTACGCTCAAGAGAGGCAAAGACAAGTAACTGGAATGAGGAAATCTTGGTATTGGGGAATCAGAGTTTGGTGTCAACAATGGTTCCAGCCAATGACGCCCCCACATCCTGGCCACATCAATTGGCAGCCACCTATCGAAGAAACAGAATATGGCATTTTTCAGCACCATTGATCAGCTGACAGGGGTATACGAAAAGCAAATCGTACAGAAACTAACCCGTTGCAGTTTAATGTCATTCGACTTGCACCTTTTGTAATAAGGATCTGCAAGAAAAGGAACATGATTATGGCGCATTAAGAACTAAATGCATTTTGAAAACCAAAATACAGTTACATAGGTCTTGCCTGGCAGCATTTTAAGTTACCCCCACAAGCAGCATAATGCAAAGGCGTGCTTCCAGCTCCTAAACATTGAAATGTCTGGTGAATAAGAACCACAACGACAAACTAGAATCTCACGGAACAGTGCAGAGGAGCATACCTATCAAATCCATGGTTGTTCCATAGTGAAATGTCATGGCCGAAACACTAGCTTGAAGCTCAAGCAAAAGCTGTACGCATTCGAAGTACCCATTCAATGCAGCCATATGAAGAGCAGTGATTCCACCATCAGCGGCTTTATTCACAAACTTGACGAGTGCACTGCAATCGCACACAATTACAGATTCATCCACAGAAACACTTTACTTTGTAAAAAAAAACTCAACCTCGAGATCCGATACCTGTGATCTAATCTACCCTTGGCACCAGAACCATCCCCAACATCAGACGGATGCCGAGAAGGAACAGCTTCAAAAGGAGCGCTGGGAACAAAATCTGCGACAACTAGCCGCAAACATCTAGCATGGCCATTGACTGCGGCGAAATGCAACGCAGTCCTCCCACTGAGATAGTCTGCCCGCGTAACCTGAACAAAACCCGACAAATCAGTATCCAACCACCCACTACCACAGCCAGAAACAACAGCAAATCAAAGCTGAGTTGGACTCACATTGCATCTGAAGAGGATAAGAGTCTGTACGACTTCCCAGTGCCCGTATTTACAAGCTTGCATCAACGCCGTCTTCACACAGAAAAGACCAAACAAGGACACGATCGTAATTATACTTCACAAATCCTCGTCATCATAACAAATTCATCAAATTTAAAAAATGAAAGAAAAAAAAAAAGCAAAGAAGACGCACCTGGCCACAATAGTTTCTGGAATTAACGTCGGCTCCATTCTCCAAAAGCAACGCCACAATCTGAAATTCAACGAAAAAAAATAATTACTAAAAGAAAAAAAATATATCCATTCCCTCTCTTTATTTAAAAATTCAAATTAAAAAAACAAGAAAGGGGACAATAAAAAGGAAAAATTAGCAAGAAGAAGAAAGAAGACCTCGTTATGGCCTTTAGCGGCGGCGAAGTGGAGAGGGGAATTAAGGCCACCGAAGGTGGAGTACTTGGCAAGGCAGGGGTTACATTCCAGAAGCATCTTCGCCTCCACCAGGTCCCCGTCCCTCGCCGCCGACACCAGCCGCTCCCCGGACGCCGAGCACCCTAGCGAATTCCCCATTCTGCCCCCAAGGTGGCAAAAAGAGAAGACAAAGAAGAGAGAGATGAGCTTATTATTGGTCAACTGTTTGAGATATATTATTAGGCTGGATTTGATCGGATTATGTTACTTATTAGGCTTTTTAAAGGTTGGAGACGAGGGGAAATTCGCGGTGGGGTGGGTTGATGACGTGTCTTTTTCTGTTTTTTAGATTAGATTTTTATGTTTTAGATTTAGATTTTTTTTTTTTTGTTTAGGAATAAGATTTAGATTCGGTTAGGTTGCTTCTTCCTTTGGGCTTCCACTGTGATTTTGTGTTTGATTTCAATAGTTTTTTGTTCGAAAGGTAATATCAAATTTACATTATTAGGGCTCAACTTTGGACCTATTCGAAATTTTGATTTCTCTAATAATTTGAAATCGAAAAGATTTTTTTTATGTTAATCGGTTGTTTGCTCAGCATTGTACAAACCTTGATATGTGACAAAGCGGTCAAACTAGTGTATAATATTTGTTTTTTATGATTTAAATTTGAGATTTATTAATTAAGTTATATTATTTTTACAGTATTTGTTTTAAGTAATTGTTGATAAAATGAAAAAGTTTGGAACATAGAAGGAAGTATATAAAATGATAATGAAGTGAAGGAAAGTTTACAGTGATTTTTCAAAAAATATGACTTGGTGTATCAAATAATTAATATCTTACCAAATCATAGTTCTGTGGTAGAACCTATTAACTTATTTTTCTATATATATACTTTATGACAAGATCACGCACCCGAGCAATGAGTGATTTCTTTTTGTCTCGTATTTTTTCTCTCAAAAATAGTTGTAAATAAAACTTAACTTTGATTGGTAATCTAACTCAAAGGAAAAGTTTATTATTTCTTAAAATAGTATGAAATACTAAAATAGTGTTTCTACACTTTTCCATGAAATTCGTTTGACCCTGTAATGTTATGCATCATTTTATTTTGAGTTTTTCTTACCTAGTCTCTAATTGATTTTCGAAATAAATTGAAATGCCACTTTATATTTTATCCATAAACTTTTATAAAGATATGATAATCCAATGGACGAAACTTTCTGAAATACTAAATAATTTATTCATATTATTCATTCGAGCAAACTTGGACCAGAAAAAGCTGGGTGTTCCTGTCAACTGTGAAATCGATATTATTTTCTCTCTTTTTTTTCCATAGTTACCCTTTTGATATAAAATAAAACAAGCATCCTTTACTTTTGGCCCCTTGCCTTAAAAAGAAGAAAGGAACATATAGATTTCTCCAATTAAATTATGGGCCACTCCATTAAATGTGAAGATTAAGAAACCATTAGGGATCTATCTAGTAAATCCGCTCCAGGCCGCGTGTCTCCATCTCATTTCGTAAGACAATGCAACAGCCGTCTGGATTATGTCGTTAATACAAAAGGTGACTAGAAATCGGAAAGTGATTAACCAGGAGACAAAAATTAGCAAATTTAATAATGGCGACAAACTGTAAATTAAAGGGACGAGGAAAGGGCAATAAAAGAGAAACGGGAAAGAAACAATCCAAGAGAGTAAAGTGGGTAGGGTGGTCCCTTTATTGTACTCATCCCCTTCCTTCATTTTCTTCTTTGTATCTAATGTATACTCATTCAGATTTATATTAATAGTCTTTGGTCTAATTTGTTATAAGCTAGACACATACATATAAAATAATTGATAAACTATTATAATTTAGTTAAAACACTTGAGCCCAAATCATATGAATACAACCACAGTAAAACTTAATAAGTTCAACTTAATAGGTTCAACCAAAATATCACTATTTAATTTAATAATCATTCAACATTTGACAATGAAAAAAATCAGTTTGATCTTATCATTACAATTAAGATAAACGAATTCCTGTGATTTAAAAATTATTAACTTTCGGTCATAGAAAATTCCATTTACTTATTAGGGAATAAAAGCTCCAAATGATTTTAGACAAACAAAAGGCTGGACTCTGAAGCCGGGTTTCTAGTCCTGCTCAAGGGGAAGCAATTCATGAGACGAGGATCACGCTAACCACCCAAACGACCACTCCCAATAACCGAAACAGAGAACGCCACGTGGCGGATAGGGACCCAGGAAGGATCATCGGACGGCTAGGAAAGGGGTAGCATACTATCATCCAATTCCCGGGATCAGAAATTCAGCGACCTCTACGCAATCTAAGGGTGGGGTTAGGTGAGGGTTGGTGAGCAAGGGCCCACTGGATTAGTAGGGCCCCCAGTTGACAGCGTTTGGGCGGACAAGACAAGAGCTACTCGAGACTCGAGAGTGAGAGTGGCAAACTACTGTTCTGAACTCCCATTTTGTTTATTTTTCTCCGAAGTCCCCAGAACGCAATTTGATTTGACCGAGACGTGGATCCATACTCACTCATACAAGTCAAAAGTAGAAATCAATATAATACATACAACATCAATTACACTTTTGAGTTAGCCTAACCAATTTGGACAGCTGATATATTTTGACCAATAACAACCAAATCTTATGACATTTTGATGAAGACTTTATTTAAAGAGGACGTTTGATAAAAGACTCGATAACACATTATTTTACCATCTTCAGTATAAAATTCTAACACTATTTCACATTTTCACATTATTGATATTTTACAAAGGTTCAAAGTTCAAACCGTGTCAAAATATATTTTTAATGTAAAAAACATTATCTTACAAAAATATCAGAGAATGATCTTGTGATTCATTGTTACTTGATTACAAATATAATAAAATTGTTTATAAATTAAAAATCCATCAAAAAATCTGTTGATAAATTGGGCAACACTACGTGATATAAATAAATATTTGATAGTTTTCGAAGGTCTGGTAATGATAGTTAGGTCAGCACTTGGCAAGTAGACGAAACATACGTTACTAGGAAACATCGACCAATCCTCCGTATTTTTAATACATCCACGGGACACGCTTCAACCCCCAGAATTACCGGTTCATAACCCAACAAATTGACGAGGTGTATCAAAATATCTGAACCAAAGAAGCCAATATTTTACAAGTAACAACATATGATAGCTCATTTGACAAGTCAATTTTCAATCTCCTAAAAATAGATTTGTTTAGTAGCAAAAACAAATTCACATAATACTATCTAAAATATTGAAATTTAGATAATTTCTTAAATTTAAATCTAAAATATATAATAACATAGCGAATAAATTACGTAAAAATAAAATTTATTTGGAATAAATATTATAAAAATAACACTGCAAAAGTTTTATCTCAAAAGTCTCTACAAGATATTATCATCATGCGTGAATTGATTGTAAAATAAATTTATATTTCTCATATACTTCAAATAAGAATGTTTATGGTGATGTCAGATCAATTATTGACGATATTTAATAGTTTATTGAAAAAATACAAAGTTTGTCGCGATTAACCTGAGCTGTATATTAACTGCAACAATCGTAGTGGATGATCGATCATAATAATTATTTTAGTATTTAATTACGTCCCACTAACAAATATCTATGGATCCCCACCTACGGGGATACGATGATATCTCTACATTAATAACTTAATATATATGTCTAAAGAACAGACGTCCACGACGCTTACAAGGACTGATAGGTACGCTTTTTTATTGTAATTACATGATAATCGCAATAAGATCCAAGTGGAGATAATTCGACATCAATAAGGTGTGTGCACTTATGAAGCTCCGATTGGTACCTGTCTCTTTCATTAGTTACAAGTTGGAGATACAAACACGATAAATGTGCTGGTCCACCATGGCCATCAAGTTGAAAGCTCTCGCAGTTTTTTTTATTACACTCTTTGACGTAGGACCGTCTCAGATTACCATCCAAACTTGCTGCTCGAGACGAGCAAACTTCTAAGGAGGGGAGGATGACGTAGGAACGTCTTAAAATGCATCAATCTCACGTCTCAAATTGTTTCAGTTTATGGATTTGTGCTTGCATCTTGCCTATTTCCGTGAAATTTGTCAATCTGGACAAGCTTAATCAGGTGTGGACCTATGCTTGGATGGTGTGGACCTATGCTTGGATGGTGTGGACCTATGCAAGGCTGATGTGGACCTTCTGGAAGCTTGCCTTTCTTTATTTTCGTTTCTAATAAGTGTGTAATATTCTGACTTATTTTCCTTCATTGCTTTCATTGCTAGAAAGCTGAATAAGTTAAAATAGTGTGCTGGAAAGCTGAATAAGTTAAAATAGAGTGCTGGAAAGGGAAAAGCTGAATGGGCAAGCAATATGGCACGCCCCTCATGCTATTCTGATGTATTCCACTCTCCTTTATGTTGTTTTGTTGTATTCCAATCTGCCTTATATCATGGCAGAATGTAAGAAAGAAGAGAAGCTTGAAGTATTTTCCAGAATTGAGACTAAGTGTCCAAATTCAAACGTTGCGACCGTGAGGGTGTGTCCCTGAGTGTGAGAGTTTGTTCTTGCCCATTCCTGGCCGTTCTACTTGTAGAACATCTCGTGATCAAGCAACGACAGTTGTTGAAAGACACGAGTTTATCAATTCTGTTCGTAAAAGTGTGAGTGTTCCAGTTTGCTTGATACATTTTTGTGCAAAATACTATCTGTTCTGAGTGTGTTTAGAGTGTCTTAGCTTGTGAGAATCAATTTCGTGCAAGTTTCATTCAGATTAGATTGATTTGAGTGCAACATAAGAATCAACAAGTTAGATTGAGTGAAATCAGATCCTATGCTGCGTCACTCTTCAACTAAATATTTATTAAATAGATTGATATAGGTTTAAATTCGACAAAATATTTAAAGATAATAAAATTTGACAAAAAAATGATAATATGCCTTTCATTTGATCCATCTTTAAAACTATCATTAAACTTAACAATTTCCTCATAAATTAATCTAACTATTTCATGCCTCTGGGTAACCTAGCCAGACTCTGTTTAGCCATTTTACGGCTGAATAGAGAATTAACTATCAATGAATTGGATCATAGATTCGAGTGGCCTAAGGGTGAAAGATAATTTATGGGAAAAACCAGCACAATGTTACTCGGTCAATTCGTTTGTTCAAAGAAAAAAAAAATACATACAATTTGATGGAGTATTCGAATTCTGTTCTTGTAATACTATAATTTCAAAGTACAAAAATGTCAATGGCTAATTTGAAATTAATTGGGTCATAGTAAATCCATGAGGTCACTGGGCCGGGCCTTTTAAGATTAACTGGACCCATATTGCAACTGTACAATTACCCACACGACACCTGTGACAATGATAACAAACAAGAGTATATAAAAAAAAACCAGATAATTTAAAAGTGTGTAAATTTGATACAAATATAACATGGAGGAAGGCGAGTTTGATGGTGTTAGCCAGTGCTATCCACATTTAGCAGCAGTGCAAGCAATTTTCTTTGCAGACGCGGCGATCCACACGGTTCTTGTTCCATCCACCCTGGCAAAGGCTTCGTGCCTCCAGAGCTACCGGCCGCGACTTTGTCGGATCGCACTTATGTCTCTACAAGCTCTGCAAATATCAAAAGGAGGTATTGCACCAGATTCATGAACGAGGAAATGAGCGATTCCGACCTGTAGCATTGATAAGAATGGTTGGAGCAACTCATCTTGTCCCCGAAGGGGAGGAGTTTTTGCTAGTGGCACAATTTCCCCCGAAGCACATTGCTATCCGCCATCTTCTAGGCAAAAGTTTGGGGAACACCTCTCCACGACTGGCAATCAGTTGAATCAAGTCACTTTGTTAAACAAGACTCCTCTACGTTAATGATGTCGTCATCATCATTCCTCTCATCAGCACTATCACTGTCAATATCTTCGCTCGTGTCCGAGTCCATATCATTGTTCACATGCATATCTCGCTCATTCTTGCTGCTGTCAAAACCGTTCCCAGGAAACTCACCTCTGGAGGCGTCATTAATCAACCCTGTCCTAAAATCATCACGCTCTTGTCTACCCTGCCCATCCCCGCCACACTCTCTAAACCTCCCTATTCGATCATCTCTCCCCCTCCTCCACTCACCGACCAACTCTGGATCCAATGAAGACTTCCTTGGGCCCATCAAGACCAACTCATCCAACCGCCTCCTTGCCAAATACAACTCATTGGGCTCCACCAGCTCCCCCTTCCTATACGCCTCCCTCAGAAACACCGTGTGAAGCTTCCCCTGATTCCCCCTTGTCGAGATATAAAATATCCCCTGGTGTTGAAGCAAGAACTCCTTCAACTTGTTCGGCAGATCAAAGACCTGCTTGAAATGCGCGATCCTCTCCAACGTAATCTTCTTCTCCACTGTCAACGACAACACCTCATGAATCATCGCAACGGCCCTCTTCTCCATCCTCTTTTGCGCCTCAATCGACCTCATATCATACCCCCTGATGTCCTCGTATGGGGACCAATACGGAGTCCTCTGCCACTTCCAAACAGCAATCTTATAGTACTTCCCGGTCTTAAACCCGGGCGGGAAGTTAATAATGAAAGCAAACCTCACATCCTCGGCATCCATCCCCTTCTCCCTGTACTCCACCTCCCTAACCTTCTCAATCTCGCAAACACCCAACTTGTGGTCCCTCTCCACAATCTCTATATACTTATTCCTAGTCTCCGTAGCATCCACAAGCCTAAACCAATCCGGGTTCTTTAAAACAACCGAATCAACAAAATCATCAGGCAACCCGAACTCTGACCTGGCAATCCGCACATGCTCGACCCGGATCCTGCCCGTACTGGACATCATCAGGAGCTTCCTGAGCCGGGTAGCAGCTTCAAGAAGCTGCCGGATAACCGCATTCCTCTCGAAGGCAATCTGATTGAGGGCTTTCCGGGTCAAGCGGCAGAAGAGGACACGCTGGACCGGGTGCTCGTAGACCTCGAACACGTGGGGATACTTAAGGATGAACGCGCCGGCCTCGTGCTGCTTGAACCCGATTCGACGGGCGAGGCCGTCGAGGCGGGAGGTGGGTAGGGTTTGGTTGGGCTGAGAGAGGATCAAAGGTTGGAACTTTAGGACTTTTCGGGTCTTTTTAGCGACTTCCATGTAGTCGTCGAAGCCATGGTCGCGGACCCTTTGCTGCTTCTTGGGGATGGAGGTGGATTGGGACTTTGTTCTTAAGAGGATTAGGGCATAAAGTTGGGATTTTTTAAGGGGGCTTTTTGAGGGTTTTAGGAGTGAGTGAAGTGGAAAAGCTCGCATTTTTGTTGTTGGGGTTTTGTGTGTTGTTGAACTCGTCCTGGTCTGGTCATAAGGACCAAGGAGGGAAGTGTTGTTGAACTTTTGTACCGAAATTTGGCAAAAGTTTTAGCTTTGTAATTTCGAGAATTTTTATTTACGTATTTTTAGATATATAAAACATGGCCAACTTATTTGAACTTTTATATCAAAAAAAATATTTGCCAGAATGATGCCACTTCATGTCCTACATGGATTGACACATCATCCAGTGTCTCTCCACCTGGACCACCAATTTTATCTCCCAAATATGCGAACTCCATAAATTTGGGCTTATTGTCTCAGAAAAAAAAAACCCTAGTCGTGGACTCGACCACACAAGATCCATGGGCCCTAAAGCTGAAACCATATCAGATCCAATAAAACCCTAATAGCTAAGGAACTAAGTACTAACCACAACTACAGAAAAACCCTAACCTTGTTCATAACGGGGAGAAGAGAGATAGCAGCTTGAAGACGACTAATTTCTGCCCGCCATGGTCCTCAAGTACGTAACTATAATTTTTTTCTCAATCTTTTCCCTTTTAGCTTGCCAGCTCTGTAATCTGTTATTTCCTATTTGTATGTGTGAGTTCATTATATGAGGCGAAGAAGAAGATGCAGCTTTTTTTAGGGATCATAATGTGGGCCAGGGATTCTAAATCTGGGTGTTTTACGTGTTAGCCTTTTCGGGTTTAGTACTCGGTGACCGAGGAGAATTGGCTTCAGAGTTTGGGGGTTGGAATGTGTTTGTTTTCGGGTGCTGTTAACTTACCTGACATCGTGTGATTAGACCTCCGGTGTTGATTTGATGGTTCGTTAAGATTTGAGGCTTAACGAGTCGGCAATTTTGGCATTTCAGGACTGAACTCTGCCGCTTTAGCGGGCAAAAGATATACCCTGGTAAAGGTATCAGGTTTATCCGATCTGATTCTCAGGTAAACTTGTGGAGTTCATAAAGATGAATTCTTTGAATTCGGAGCTTTATTATTGGAAGCTGACAGATCTTTGTTTACTATGTCAAGGTGTTCCTCTTTGCCAACTCTAAATGCAAGAGGTACTTCCACAATCGTCTGAAACCCTCGAAGCTTACTTGGACTGCTATGTTCAGGAAACAACATAAGAAGGTGATTACTATCACTTATTGTTGGTGCGAGATATCCTATCTCGTTGCTAGGAATCTCTGCTCTAGAATTGGACTGTTAAGCGGGTATCTGATTCATCGATACATATAGGACATTGCTGCTGAGGCTGTCAAGAAGAGGCGTCGTGCTACCAAGAAGCCTTATTCCAGATCCATTGTCGGTGCCACTTTGGAGGTCATACAGAAGAAGAGGACCGAGAAACCTGAAGTGCGTGATGCAGCCAGGGAAGCTGCACTCCGGTACGTCTTTTCACTTCAGTTGTCCTACTTCCGAGAATATCATATCGATGTTGTTTGCCATTGAAATTGCTTGCTTATCGACAGTGAAATCAAGGAAAGGATTAAGAAGACCAAGGATGAGAAGAAGGCCAAAAAGGCTGAGGTAATGGCCAAGGCACAAAAGACCGGAGGCAAGGCCAACCTTCCAAAGGGATCCAAAGGCCCCAAGCTTGGTGGAGGTGGAGGGAAGCGCTGAAAGTGCCGTCTGTCCTCCTAGTGATTACGTTTTGACAACTTAGAATGTACACCAAGCCTTATTGTTAGAGATTAAATCAAATATTTTGGTGGGTACTTGGAGATACACCATTTCAAGGAAATCCTTTCATGATTTTGTTGATTTGGCAATGACAATTTTGAGGATAGCCTGTTGTTTTTATTTTGCTCTACTTGTCTCTGAATCGTCAATAACTATAAAATGCACTCCCTACATCAAAAAATTCCAGCAATGGGGGACCATTACGAACAAAACTTTGGTGTGGCAATGTGTACATATTAGGACAATAACTTGGTAACCTATTTGGTCTTCTAACCAAAGCTCCGTTTCCCTAAAAGTTTTCCGAAAAAAAAAAGAATGGCTTCGCCCGGGTTCGAACCGGAGACCTTCAGTGTGTTAGACTGACGTGATAACCAACTACACCACGAAACCAATTTGTAAAATGGGATGGATATAATTAATTTCGTTGGTATCACACGTATGATCTTACTAATATATACTTGAAATGGAATTAACCCGTGCTAGAAATGCTAGCAAATTGTCATTGCATTATTAACCATCGAGTAGAGTTCTAAATTTCCAGCATCATTACAAATGGGATCATAGCTAGGAGGACATGAAACTATCTTAAACACACTATTCCCGAAGGCTACGGAACAATAGCGTCTCCCAAAATCACACTAGAACTGATTTACAATTGGGACAATGTGAAAAGAAAACACACCAACAACCAGAAACATTACAAGGATACAAGGTTTAACTGGTATTCACATAAGAGTTACAGAGTAACACATTCAATACGAAAATTTCGGGAAAGAGAAGGAAACAGTGAAGCCAACGTTGTGTTTCATTTCATCTGACGTTAGTGCTTGCCAGTCTATTTAAACGGCTGGATGGTGGATACGCCTTGTGTCTGGAATCGTTACTTTGTCCGAAGCTCCTTTCCGAACAGATCTCTGCATTGTAAGACCCCTGCAGAGACTGTTTCTTGGAACCATACCTCTCCAACTCTATCCTCTGCCTCGGAGCACTTTGTGATCTGAACTTAGCGCGAGAGGATTCGGTGTTGGCCATATAACTGGGATAGCCAGCGTAGCCGTTGAAAAAGCCCCAGGAGCACTCACTCCTTGTTGGTGTGAAGGGACCTCTTCCATTGCTACTTCCGGGTCTTGATGACGCTGAATGCATGTGGGGACTGTTTTCAGCTGTTCTGTAAACTGCATCATCTTTAATTGAAGGTAACTTGAGAGAGTTGAATGATGAAACTTCTCCGGGAATGAAACTCGGACTCTTGTTTGGCAATTTGGCCGATAATTTAGAAGGGGAGTCGAATGCCGTAAAGCTCTGATTGAGATGATCCAAAGCTAGAGCATGTTGCGGCATCTGGAACATGCGACTGCTTCTCAGAGATTTTTCGTTGGGCTCCCATGTATCTACTTCAAGGATCTTGTCACTCCTACCATCGTCGGCATGTCGGTTTGTCGTTGCAGCATTACCATGACCGCTCCATAAGCACTCTTGCATCCACCGATCCAACCTATTGGATCCAATTTTTGGCTTTTCTTGACCATCTACCAATCCAGCCTTCTGAACAAAGAAAAATATGTTGCACATAAACTTTCATGGCCTTGGCAGTAGGAAACGAAAGATCCATGTTCATGACATTTAATGGAACAAGCAACAGGGACGTCTCACTCACAGCATAATGAGAGTGGCCGGATCGGTAACCAGAATGCAAAGACTCCGATGAGTAAGTGCGGCTAGCACGTACTCGGGTCTGCACCCTCACCAAAGTTTGCATACGCCTAAGCATATCTGCCGTCTGCTTTCTTACAATATGGCCTCTCACCAATGCTTGTAGCTTGACTAGTGCTTTAAGCGCTCTGAGTGCCCTCCTTGCCTTCATTTACAGAAGCCAAAACAGTCAAGTAAATGATATCCAGGGAAACTAATGGAAACATCAAATTCAATAAGATAATTTTCTATTCCATATTTTAAGGATTCAACTTTAGTAAGACTAACGATTGATCCAACTGCAATGTAGTACGTTTGGTGCTCTTGTAAACCTAAAGATAAATCTGCAGCTTCAAGTCCATGTCTAGTCCTCTATGATTCAAGAACCACAAATACAGGTTACAGTCAATAAAATCTGTCTTCTGCCTATTTTCCATTTTGGTCTCTTTCACAAACCAATGCATTTGTACATTTTGTTTGTTGAAATCACATGATATCCGAACGTCGATTATACCGACTGACCTGCATTCGACCCTAGTAAAATCACAAAAGTTGACAAAGCTTGCACATTAGATTAAGGTTAGAAAAGTCCCATTTTTTGGGTGGAAGTTAGAAAAGTCCCATTTAAGGACTTGATTATTACTTGTGGATTGCTTTTGGTTGGAAAAACATATAAAAATACAGTTACTAATCTTCTGTTCGTTCCTACAACGCGAGACACGTGAAGGCTCGCCTTTCCAGCTGTTCCATTAACACTGTGAAGTCACGAAAAGAAAATTCCGGTTTCCGACACTGTGCCAATAGACAACCAAAGTACCGAGAGAGCCTTTGAACAAATGTTTGGTCAAAGAGACATCAGTTAAAAATGTTAAAAATTGAAAAGAGTTTTACATGCTGCACCGACCCCAGTATGGGTCATTTGGTCAACGGGAATCATCTCTACGTCCTCCGTTCCCACCCGTCAACCACCAAAAAGTCAAAAAAGAAAACAGACCAATTGGGTCGGGGCTCCGATCGAGGTTCATCACGCAAACAGACGACACGCTAAAAAAATTTATTATAGAAACACATAATTATTTAATTGATTTTCGGTCTTCCTAACCAATTTTTTGCAATAAAATTCAATTCCATGGGAGTGGCAAAACATAAATAATGAGTGAAAATCCCTCCTTCCATTTCTGATACGACCCACGAATGACTGATGACGAAATCACCGGAACCACCGGTGTCGGTGGAAACACATAAGCCATACAACCAATTGCATTGTCTTTTTTTTTTTTTAAAGAGACCACAATTGTCCTAAGTTGTAGCTTTTATTTCCTTTTCTGAATAGTATTTTTCTTTCTCTTCTCCCTACTCCCACTGCTACTTCGATTCGTCCTTATCACAACAAAGGACCACTCTACCTCACGACTAAAATGTTCCAATTTTGAAGTAAAAGGAAAGGACAAAAAAAATTAAATACGTGGAAATGCGAATAACCCTTTGAAATTATTTTGTATCTTTTACTAAAAACAAACAAATTGAAATTAAAAGAGTAGCATAAAAGTTTGGTTTTCCAAACCAAGCACACGAACTAAATCTCTCTCAAAGAAATTCAATAAAATTCCTCAAAGTTAACTAAGAAAAAGATAAAAGCTTCGATTTATTCCCCTTTTTTTCTTAGCGTATTAAAGTAAGCAAACGAATAAAGGTTTTTTTTTCAGATAAAAAAGATGCGAAACTTTTTAGCTGTAATTTTCTTATCTCACTTAAACCAGCAAAGCCACTAAATAGGCAAATGACAAAAATGTCCCGGCCGAGGACAGAGAGCCGGCTCAAATCCCCAGGGGCTTTTCTGGAAGCTTAAAACAAACATCGAGTGAACAAGAAGCAACTAACCAGATATCCCCGGAACGCAGACTGAATCCTGACCGCCGCGAGAGCCTCCATCCTCAGCCGGTTAACCGCCGCCGACGCGGACGCTGCGCACCTCCCGCTCCCTCCGGTGAGTCGGACGACCTCAGCGGCGGCATGTGCTGCGGCGAGCGCGGCCTCGGCTACTGCGGCGGTAGCCGCGGCGACGGCAATCGCGTGCTGGTTGTCGTCGAAGGAGGCAGAGAAGGCGTCGCGCTTGCTGTTGTTGCCCCCGGCGGCGGCGGGGGTGTTGGAATTCGAAGATCTAACGAAGCTCCAACGCTTCTTTTCCTTCGAGGATTGGGAGGACGACGTCGTTGTGGCGGCGGCGCTGGGTTTCTTCGGCCCGAAAAGACGCCGGAACAGGCCCATCTCCGGTCTCTATCTTTAGCCGGGAAATCGCATTTTGTGTGTGTTAGTTAGAAGCTGAGGTTTTATTATGTTCTTTGAATATGGTGGGCTTAATAGTAGTAGTACGGTGTATGTCTAGTAGTAGTTAAGATATGATGTGATATTGGAATTTATGACTAATTTAAATACGAATAATTATTATTAACAAAACAATAAATAATTTCTCAAAATATTTACTAAAAAGAGATTCATCCAAAATTGCATAATTTTTAATTTGGGCAAATTACCCTCAGGTCCCTGGTCTTTACCAAAATCTCCTATTGGATCCTTCCTGTTACATAAATGATTCAAAAATGTTTGTCTCGGGTCCCCACCGACCAAATCAGACTTTTTTTTTAATTTTTATCATGTGAAATGACTATTTTACCCTTCATAAAACGACAAAAATATGATGAAATTTGTCGTTTTGTGAAGGGTAAAATAGTCATTTTACACGACAAAAAATTAAAAAAAAAGTCTGATTTGGTCGATGGGGACCCGAGACAAACATTTTTGAATAAAACAAGAACTTAATACTCATTTATGACAAAGGAGAGACCCAATAGGAGAATAATGTAAAAATTAGGGACCTGAGGGTAATTTGCCATTTTTAATTTGTTAGAGTGCAAAGGCCAATATGAATAATATTGCTCCTGATGAAATGATATATTTGTCATATGTAATTCAAAATCCTTAAACAATAGATTTTTGTGATTATAAATTTGGTCCAGTAGTATTAAAAAGAATGTATTTCTAGAGTCAAAATCTGCCTAAACTAGAGATAAATGTTGATGAGAAGATTAGTGGACGATGGTGTCGTCCTTGTGGGCCGTGGCATTGTGGGGGCTCCCGTGGGCCTGGTTGAGCCCAATTAAGCTTGCCGTGAACTGTTGGGACTTGGCCACTTGGGACTCGTTTTGTTTTTAGCTTTTTTTTACCGCATGCGAATGCGAGTTAAATAAATCATGGACTATTCTAGAACCAAAAATATATTTCGAAATCATGAATACAATATTCTGATTGACTATTCAGATTTGAGTTTAATCAATTAAAAATTTATATTTTCAAATCCAAATTCGAAATATGAAATTAAGTTAAACAACAAGTTGACTATACGAAATATAATAAAACTGATTTTAAATCCATTAAAGAAACTAGTTCAAACTCTTCAAGAGACTTAATGTCACTCTCTTTTTACTGTCCAGACATGCTTTTGGCGCAAGTTTTGATTTTGAAATCTAACAGGAAAGTTGCAAATTGCTGTTGCTAATGATTTTCAAGTGTAATAATAGTATATTATGGTTCACGTGGATGAAAAATCATGGTCCTCGTGGTTGAACATCATGCAAGAGGACAACAAAGTAATGAAACATTTTTAAATTGGAAAGAGTGTTATTTAAATCTATTAAAATATCTTGAATTCGATCTGCTTTACAAGACAGTGTTAAATACTAACCATCAATTTTTTATGTACGGAGAAAATCAGAGACAGGTTTTATGATTAAAATGCAATCTCAACTAGATTAGCATATTCAAAATCTTATGGAAATCACGTAAGAAAAAAGTCAAATAAGCCCATCAAATTGTTCAAAAGGTTCACATAAACCTCTGTACTCAACCAAAAATTAAAACGTTAAGCTGTCTGAAAACAGTAAATGACGAGATATGCATGATTTCCCAATTATTTGAGAACTAACAACACAATAAGATGTAAATATATACGAGCTCAATCATTCAAATTCTACGATGATGTGAAAATTTTAATTATAAAAATGCATGATTTTGCTTAAGGTAGATTGCTAGAATACAAGTTGTTCTGCATTTTGCTTTTTCGGTTTTTGATTTTACGCAAGGCTTGAGTTAGAGGAGTAGGTGGGAGATAAGAGTTGGCCCGCCTGCATTAAAACTAATTGAACACTTAGAGCCTAATTAGCCTTAAAAACTTGATTATTTTTCCATGTTAAAGTTTTTGTTGGGGTATAATTTTCCATGTTTAATTTACAATAGTTTTTGTGTTGAAATTTCTTTTCTATTGAATTTTCCGCATTAGAGTTTCAAAGAAGTTAGTGGATAATATTTAGTAGATATAATGATAATAGATTTTAACACTTTTCTTAAGAATCGGTGAATCGATCTTTTGCTAAAATTGAAATACTTTATTTTGGATGGGAACAAATCTCAATGATGTTTAGATAATTTATGTTAATTGCCTAATTTATACTAATTTAGACCAAAAATATCTGTGATGATACCAACTCTCAAAAAAATCTACTTACTTATTGATGCATTTGAAGTTCGTTTAGGAATAAATAATCTCTTGATTCAGAAAATTAAAAAAAAAATATATGACAAATTCTCGATTGTCAATCTAACAAGATACTAGAAATTGACAAGAAATAGTGCAAACTCTCAATTTTTACTAATCAAATTTAACCAACCAAAACAATAGACAATGATCCTACTTATAGAAAATTAAAATAAATTTATTAAGTCTAATCCTAATAAAACTAAGAATCTTAATAATAATTTTAAAACTATAAATAATAACTAAATATAATTTATTAATAATAATTAAATATATTTCGATCCTTATCTGCATTATTCATTCCATTTGTTGAGAGATTTTCTGCCAATTGAGTTACTTTTGTTTACATAGATTTGTCTGTTGGATTGGGCCTTTTGGTTTTAAATGGTTTTTTCAATATACATCATTTACTAATCAAAATAAGTTGATCAATTCTGGTAAAATGAAAAAAAAATGTTGTTTGAAATAAAAATGAAGTTCAAAATTGTTTAAAAAACTCAAAATTTAGTCTTCTCCACCTAAATTTCAAAATCATCAAAAAAAATTGTATAAAAAATTAGACATTTAAGTATGTAACGTTGTAACTAATATTCAACATAGAAATAGAATGCTAAAAGACAAAAGGTTTAATTTTTTAAAAAGCCTGTGTTATTCAAATTCTCAGGAAATCATTTAGTACATAGCATCAGTTCATCACACACATTACATAAAAATAAGAAAGGAGGAGATTAGCTAGCTACCAAGAAACTAGGCCATGATGTAGCTAGACTGAGGCTCCTTGAGGAAGATGCTGGTCAAGAGGTCAACGTAAAGGTGAAGCTGGGCGAGGCCGAAGTAGACCACAGGCAAGCAAGTGGCCAAGTATATCGGGTAAGCCGCGTTCTTAACGCTCTCCTGAAGGAGGAAGAAATGCCCCGCGCAGAACGATACCATTATTGCTGTTATGGACGCGACCAGTGACATCAGCCCGAAGAGGAGCTTCCTCGGCAACCTCTCGGTGAAGTCGTCGACCTGGAACCGTGACGTCAGCACGCTGAGGAAGAGCACCAGCGAGGTGACCGAGAGAAAGAGAGCGAGAAGCGACGATATTGCGAAGACGTGGAACAGCGGGCGGTCCTCCAGGTTGGGCGTCCCGGGGTGGTCCTCCGTCTTGTACCCACCCGGGATGGTGGCGGACGTCGCGAAGGCCACCGTCGCGATGAGGGCCGCCACCACCGAGCAGGACTCGGAGGTCTTGGTTATCCAGTCACCGGCTTCTGCGGCCAGCACCTCGTGCGACTTGATCAGGACCTGGCGCGGGGTACGACCCTTGTTGTTTCGTCGGCTCCTGTACTCCGTTGGCATCTTTTTCTTCACAAACTGCGTAAATCTTCAAATTTAGATCGATGCAATTCGCAAGTACAACTTCGTAAAATCCGACTAATAACAGAGTTTTATACCTCGAACCACTTCATCTCCCACTGCATCTGCATGGCAGCGCCGGGAGTGCTGGGCTTATGCTCCCCGCAAGTGGCCGCAAGGTGCAGCGCATTGTTCCCCTCGTTGTCGACTTGTCGCAGTAACCGCTTTCTCAGTATTATCTTCTCGTGCAGCAAGAGGTTCCAGATATGGGTCCGACGGTGCTCGACTGCGAGTAACAGCGCGTTCTTTCCATCAGGATCCGTGTCGTGAATTGCGGTCGGGTACTTTTCGAGAAGCCCATCCACTATCTCTGTGATTCCCATCCTCGCTGCTGTGAGAAAAGGTGTCTCCCATGAGCTTGATCGTCGGGCATCCCTTTTCTCCAATTTCAGGCTCTTTGTTTTCCCGTCCGACCCGTCCACGTCCCGGGCAGTGAGGTCGTACTTGTCCAGGATTTTGTCCACATCTTGGTGTATTTTGGTCCCCAGATCCTTCACTCTGTTCTTCAACAAGGATTCTCGGGTTTCTTTCTCCTTTGCCATTGCATCCCATATGTTTCCTAGAGTTGTTGCGTATTCTGCACCATATTAACAAGTTAAAATTTGACCCAAAAAAAAAATTTAACAAGTTAAAAGATTAAAGACTTATTTTTACGGGCAATGACTAATGATATATAAGATAGTACAAATGTCTTCTATCCTTATTAGCGATATATTCACAACTAAGAAATTAAGACCTTATTTGACATAATTCAATCCAATATGTAACTTAAACCAAATTCTGTTGATATTACGTCAAAAAATGTAAATACAACAGATCAAATCATAATAATCTTTTAAAATACGAATAGGAGGATGACCCTAGAAAAGATAGCAGTGTTCTAAATATATGTTATTAGTTATATTTAATATTAAAATGTCAAATTCATAATTATGAATTAGACAAGATTAGTCCTAAGCGACGTTGGACCGACCAGACATTAATAAAAACACATTTCTAAAATATGTAATAATAGATATGTATTTCTACCTAGGGGCTTCGATGGAGTGGCTTCGGCTTCGGCTTCCGGAGGTGACTCAGCATTGAACAAATCAAGTCCCCCGGGCGGGGGGTCCATTGGTTTTCCACCATCACCTTCTTTGTAGTAGGTGGTATCTCCTTGGATTAGTTCCCACATTACCAAATTAGCCCAGTAATGTTTCTTTTTCCTCTCTTGGATTTCTGATATACTCGCCATTCCTAACCAAAACATTCGAAGAAATAGTTTTTGTCCTTCTTTTTGTTCCGATTCGGTCCGACAAGGAAAAAAAATGGTCGAGGTTTTAATTTGACTTACCAAATCCAATAACGACAAACAATAGCTTAAATATGAACTTCAGAAGATGAACAACCGTCTCGCAAGTGGGAGGATAATGTTGTTCGGTGTTGTCATGAACAAAATTATTTCTTGATTCTGCAGCCAGGTCATGAAGCAATATTGTATTATCCCAGAATTTATCTTAATTTTTTTAACTTTCTACAGAAATGATTAAACGTACGGCCTGAAGAAATTGGATGCTTAGCCTCCCCACCATTATTTTTGTTAGGCATTGATGTTTGGCTCCCTGGTTTCCCCTGTCCTCCGGATGCCGTGGATTCTGCAATTTTAAAATTGGTCACGACATACCAATTACTACGTGACAAAGTTCGAATCAAGGAAAATATAATAGGAATTGAGTAAGAAATGTCACTCTATAAACGCTACATAAATTTAAAAAATATTAAATTATAACTGTCGTTTGAATGATGCTCACCTGTGGTTTTGGATTCCTCAACGACGTTTGAAAGTTTTGATTTGGAATTTTTATCTGAGGGAAATGTAGTTGGTCATTTGGAGACACACACTCATACACACATATATATATAACGGCCGCGCATTAAAAATTAAAATGGACTTACATAACAATTCAAGCTGACTTCGAACAAAATCGATGACCAACATGCAAGTGTCATAGGTTGGAGGATAACTCCGAATTTTTTTAGCCGTCTCGTCAGCTTCTTTAGGGGTCTTGGGCATGTTAAGAATGACACCTGAATAATAAATAAAATTAGTAACATAATGAGTCCTAATCAGATCTAGTAAAAAATTAGTTGGTTTAATAATAAACGTAAATTTATTTGTTGAAGTATATGAGATAGAAATTCTCACACTGGTAAAGGAGCCAGTCAGAAATCCCAGGAGGGTTGCCACTCTCAAAGGCACGAGGCTTGCTGGCTAAAACATGAAGAGGCATATACCCATGGCTGTCGCGCTGATCTATGACGTTTACTTCTTTGATCAATTTATATTTCTGTATTATCTCGTATGCCAATTCTGGATTTTGAAAATTTTATTTTAATACATCATCAACCAGAAATTGAATCGTAGAGTGCACAAAATTTTATCATGATTCAAAATACTCTTTTATTGTAATTTGATTTCAGATAAACATGTCTAATCAATTCATTAATTGACTGTTGCATATGTTCACTTGCAATTATAATAAAACTACTAATTCAGTAACTCCTAAAAAAACCCGAAAATAAAGTTACCAAACAACACATGCCCAAACAATACGAGACGGAATTAAATAATGAATTACCAATATATTCTCCATTTAAGGCAGAATGGAGAATGGTGTCCCCGCCACTGCTCCTAAACAAGAACGCCGGCTTGCCAGCAACGCCGGGATTCTTGTGGCAGACGTCGTAAAGGTAGAGGAAGACGTCCTTCTTCCCAAACCGGGCGGATAGGAAGAAGGGCGTCTCCTTATCGTTGTTCTCCATCTGGATCGCGCCGGGGAACTTTCCAGTCAAATATTCACACATGTCGAGGAATCCAAGGGCGGCGGCCAAGTGGAGAGGAGTGTTTCCCTTCTCGTTCTTGGCACCGAGAACCTCACTCTCCTTTTCTTTCTTGATCATCCGGACGAGGTCCTTGACGGCGCCGGTGTTCCCCTTGAGGACCGCCACGTGGAGGACCGTGTCGTCGGACTTGTTGATCTTCTCCGTTTGGATGTAGGGAGTCTCCTGCTGGTAGGCGGTGTACACCTCCTTCCACCGGTCTTTCATTGCGTACTCGAACAGTGTTTTGGCGTCCATTTTTATTACAATGCTAGTGGTAGAATTAGAACGAGTTACTTGGTGTGGTCCGGAACGAAAACGATTGTGTCTATATATAATTGCATGTACGACCGAATCTATGCATGTTGATGCAGCTACGACTAATTTTAAGTTATAAAATTGTGAATTTTGTATATACATTCTCTGAGACACAATAAATTTTGTTATAAAATTTGATTGAACGTGATTTTAGAACATTAATAATTATTTTTGGATATGATGTCGGGTATCATAAGGTCAGCGAATTTTTTTAATTATGAACATGTTCCTTAACAAGGAAGATATGGAGTTGAAATTTGCGAGGTTTTTTACTTTGTCATCGTGCAGCACGTGTGTTACGTGGGCAATAATAAGATATGAAATTATCATACTATGATATTATATCCAACCTAAAAATTTCACTAAAAATGATTTCTTTTTGTTAAAAAAATTTTAACCACAGTTCAAATAAAGTGATAATAAGCAAAGCCTAAAAAGTCGATAAAACAATGAAATCTTATTAATCTGATATAATTGCCAAAAATTATTTATCGAACAATACAAGGCGTAAAATTGAATTGACATAAATTAGGATTCAATTCGTGGCTTTTGTCTTTTTTGCTTTTGTAAAGCTTACTCTTATTTTAGTATTATCAGTCTTTTTCTCTCGTGTTAACAGTCTTAAAGCAGACAATTTCTGATCTTCTTCTCATATATTCTTTTCCCCCCGTTTGGTCACAAGTATATAGAATGCTTCTTTTGCTCTGCACTTCTGGGTCCAAATTAAACAACTTTTAAGTCCTCAAGAATGTTAACTGAACCCTAAAAATTGCCACATATTGGATTCCCGCAAATGCAGTCACTCTCTAATTAAAAACGTAGAGGACTTAATATTAGAAGTTACATCTAATTTTAGGATTGTAAAATACTATTAGAAGGTACATCTAAAACATAGAGGACTTAATTTGTTTCGTTACCTTTTTACTGAATAGTTAACCAAATTCTATCTCGCTCTCTTCCCCATGTTAAACCTCATCGGAAGTCCATAAACAAATTTTGGAAGAGGAAAGCGAGGAGAAAATAATGCAAATCCTTCATTTCATCAAAGCCAAAAGCTACAATTCGGTCCTCGTCCTCTTTCTCTGCACCTTCTCTTACCTCCTTGGCCAAGGCTGATCAGCACTGGATCGCCTATGTTGAGAGATTTGCTGTCAATTGAGTGACTTTTGTTTACAACGAGTTGTTTGTTGGGTTGAGCCTAGTGGTTTTAAATGGTTTTTTTTAATACACATTTTTCAACGATAAAAAAGACGATCAATTCTCAAGCGTTTGTGAAATGAAAAAAAATATTGTTTTAAAGAAAAATGAAGTTCAAAATTGTTTAAAAATCTCAAAATTTAATCATTTTTGCATAAATTTAAAATTCATCAAAAAGTTTGTATAAAAAAATACTACATTTAAGTATGTAACGTTGTAAGTAATTCAATATAGAAATAGAATGCTAAAAGAAAAAGGTTTAATTTTTAAAAAGTTTGTGTTATTCAACACTCACAAAATCATTTAGTATGAAGCTTCGTCTGTTCATTAAATTACATAAAATAAGAAAGGAGGAGATTAGCTAGCTACCAAGAAACTAGGCCATGACGTAGCTAGCCTGAGGCTCCTTGAGGAAGATGCAGGTCAAGAGGTCAACGTAAAGGTGAAGCTGGGCGAGCCCGAAGTAGGCCACAGGCAAGCAAGTGGCCAAGTATATCGGGTAAGCCGCGTTCTTAACGCTCTCCTGAAGGAGGAAGAAATGCCCCGCGCAGAACGATACCATTATTGCTGTTATGGACGTGAACAATGACGTCAGCCCGAAGAGGAGCCTCCTCGGCAACCTCACGGTGAAGTCGTCGACCTGGAACCGTGACGTCAGCACGCTGAGGAAGAGCACCAGCGAGGTGACCGAGAGACAGAGAGCGAGAAGCGACGATATTGCGAAGACGTGGAACAGCGGGCGGTCCTCCAGGTTGGGCATCCCGGGGTGGTCCTCCGTCTTGTACCCACCCGGGATGGTGGCGGACGTCGCGAAGGCCACCGTCGCGATGAGGGCCGCCACCACGGAGCAGGACTTGGAGGTCTTGGTTATCCACTCACCGGCTTCTGCGGCCAGAGCCTCGTGCGACTTGATCAGGACCCTGCGCGGGGTCTGACTCTTGTTGTTTCTTCGGCTCCTGTACTCCGCTGGCATCTTTTTCTTCACAAACTGCGTAAAATCTTCGGATTTAGACCGATGCAATGCGCAAATACAACTTCGTAAAATCCGACTAATAACAAAGTGTACCTCGAACCACTTCATCTCCCACTGCATCTGCATGGCAGCACCGGGAGTGCAGGGCTTATGCTCCCCGCAAGTGGCCGCGAGGTGCAGCGCATTGTTCCCCTCGTTGTCGACTTTTCGTAGTAACCGCTGTCTCAGTATTATCTTCTCGTCCAGCAAGAGGTTCCAGACATGGGTCCGACGGTGCTCGACTGCGAGTAACAGCGCGTTCTTTCCATCAGGATCCATGTCGTGAATTGCGGTCGGGTACTTTTCGAGAAGCCCCTCCACTATCTCGGTGATTCCCATCCTCGCTGCTACGAGAAAAGGTGTCTCCGATGAGCTTGATCGTCGGGCATCCCTTTTCTCCAATCTCAGGCTCTTCGTGTTCCCGTCCACGTCCCGGGCAGTGAGGTCGTACTTGTCCAGGATTTTGTCCACATCTTGGTGTATTTTGGTCCCCAGATCCTTCACTCTGTTCTTCAACGAGGATTCTCGGGTTTCTTTCTCCTCTGCCATTGCATCCCATATGTTTCCTAGAGTTGTTGCGTATTCTGCACCATATTAACAAGTTAAAAGATAAAAGACTCCTATCCTTATGTGATACCTCGTATATGAATTGTGTGAAAGG
>SOPF01027201.1:178234-196005 GCA_012979155.1 Hypericum perforatum | reverse complement strand
ACCCACAATTATTACTAATATCCTAATAGGTTCTGTGGTTCTTACATCATGAATGCTTTAAGATATGACTTTTGGAATTTATGGATTTTTTAATCATCCCATCAATAATTGTAAAAATATTCATTAGTAATAATTATTTTTTTCTCTCTTTCTTTAAACAAAAATTTTGAGCATCCAAAAGTTCGTCGAGTCTTCTAGCATAATTGTGCTACAAATTTAAAGCGATAGTCATTGTATCTTATGAACGATTGTCGAAGCTCGTAAGTATGTAAGTACATGAGACAATCTCGTCTTATGAAAAAAGAGTCAAATTCTTGTCTCGACTGAACATTCTAATCAAGTACATCACTCTTAAATAAAATATTTATTAAACATCATAATCAAGTATACTATCCATCAAAAATAACATTAACTTATAAAAAATATCTCTTTGGTCTAATGATATTCTAAATTATGGTATCCTACGTCAAATATTGAATGATTGCATTGGTATTTACTTGAAAAATCATGATTAAAAAGGAAATACGTTATCGAAGAGTTTATAATCTAAAAGTATAATGAGTTATAATATTTTAGGAGATCCCCAGTTCGATGTTGTAGCGGCAGGGTTCCATAGGACCATCAATATTTTGTCCTGAAATTTTAGATTTGCAGCGCCGAATACTTGAAGTAAAGGTATCTCCTTTTCCACCAAAAACAAAAGGAATTTCCACCAAAAAAAAGTAAAGGTATCTCCTTCTGATAATTTTTATATGCATACAAGATAATAATAAAAAGCTTTCATTAACTAATATTGTCTTATATGATAACACAATTTGATCAATTCTCACTTCTTTTAGATGCGTACTAGAATCATTCGTGAAGGAGGATGATGTGAGTATCAATATATATTCTCTCCAGATCAATGTAAAAACGTAAATTGGAGCAGCAAGTGACGAAAATACCCCATATAAATTTTTTTTTCTCTCGTACCAAGTCTAATCTAGATATTCTCTTCTCGTACCAAACTTTATTTAAAGTGACGATCATTTCAAATCTCTCTGAAAAATCATTTGCGACGTTATACCTCATATTTTTCCGCGGCACCTCTTAACAAAATGAAATCTCGTATTCGAGAGTGCACAGGATCATAATTTGGCGGCTCCAATGTTTCTCTACGGCATTCATCAATCAATAGCGCGGCAGCAAAGCAAATTAAATACCCAATTTCATCTAGGGTGATGAATTGGAAATTAGCTTGGACCAAAGGAAAAGATAGAGAACCGAAAGGGACCGAAGAAAGTTGATGGCTCTTAGAATTGGCAAGGTACCAATCACTCAAAATTCGATTGGTTACATATTTCTACATTATTGAATAATAATAATAATAATAATAATAATAATAATAATAATAATAATAATAATAATAATAATAGTGATAATCCCCCAATCACATGTAAAATAAGTGGCTACCCACAATAATACCATTGGGGGCGAAAAAAGAAAAGAGGAGCAATGCGGTGGGCCTTGAGCTCATTCTAATTTTCGTCCAAAACTTTCGATTCATCACAGCCTCGAAACTTAGCCGCCCTTTTTTTTGTAATTATTTCGTATTATTTTATATTTATTTGGAGGAGGAGGCTTCTATTCTTTTTCTTCTACGTAGGTTCGTCTGGTCCAGTAACGAAAACCAAAATTGACCTCTATTTTGTTCTGTAGAAGTAAGCAATACTATTACTGTTATTCCTCCTGCTTAAATTGATTCCTAACGCAATCAATTCAATGACAAAGAGGGAGTAAATTTAAATATAAGGATGAGCTAACGTTATCTTCTCCTTTTCTTTTTTTTTTGTTACCAAACGCATGATGTTATTTGTTATTGGTGATGCTTTTGCCAATTGAATGGTTAGGGTACAGGAAGCGATTTTGAATACTCCCTTACCAACAAAAATATTTTGAATACTCCTTTACTCAACAACAAAAAGATATACATAAAACTAGAACAATGAAACTACACAAATAGACATGTCTCAGATAACCTGTCTAATTCATACCCGCCTCAAGTCATTCTTCTTGCTTATTTTACTGTAATAAATTGTGTTAGCTCAGAGGAAATTTTACACGGTGCCCGCTGTTTATAGAAAACTAACATTAGAGTTTGCTCTTAATTAGAGTCAATATTATTATAATTGATTTGGAATAAGATTCATAATTCCTAAAATTTTTGGTTCACCGATTTAATCAGTTCAATCATATTTTTAATTTTAATATAAATATTATTAAATAAAATGTAATAATTTAATTTGAAAAAAAACTGAAAATACCAAATAAATTTAGATAATTATCAACTTTGATGTATAATTTACCCATATAAAATTCATAAATATTGATTTTATAAGTCTAAAAATATAAGAAGTTGATGATACAAATTTTATTGTTTGACATATTTTTTGACTTAATTGAAATTAATAAAAAATTATTTTAAAACATAGTTTATTATGATCCAAAAAATGTGGCAGTATAAATTTTTCTTCAAAATTAAATCATATAAAATAGGTGAAATAAGCATAAATGTTTTGATTAAAGTAATATTACAATAGACAATCCCTGAATTCATTTGAGACGTTTCCCAATAATAATAATAATAATGATAATAATAATAATCGGAGTGATTCATTTCATAATAATCATGGTTTTATTTTCCTAAAAGAGGGTATTTATTTAGTATGCAAAGTGGTAAAGAAGGGTAGGTAGGCCCGAGGTGGGAGATGCCACACTTGAATACAACGAGTTTTTTTTCTGTTTGGTGTTACTATTCATCACAAATTACCAAAATGGTGTCCCATGCACGAAATTTCAATTTTGGTGTCCGACCAAATTTTTTTCCATCTAGTGGACCAATAGACGGGTTTTCAATCCGTCTATACCAATAGACGGGTTTGTTTCCCGTCTATGGATAGATGGGTACCTAACCCGTCTATTGGTTCGAGCCAAATTTTTTTTGATCTATAGAATTAATAGACGGGTTTAAAACCTGTCTATTGGTTCGACAGATGAACACTTGAAGATGTTCACTTGAAGAAGATGAACACTTTTTTTTGTCTATCGGGCCAATAGACGGGTTAAAAATCCGTCTATTGATCGTTTTATTTTTTCAAGTTGTAGATCTCAAAAAGTTATGAAGATTAAAAAAAATTTCTCAAATTGGACATCCGAGCACAAAGATATTGTTCTTCAAAGTTTTTTTTTTCTAATTTCAAAATTTTCTAATTTTTATTTTTATTTTTTATTGGTCTTTTTATTTTTTAAAGACGTAGATATCAAAAAGTTATGTGGATTCAAAAAAAATTTGGACATTCGAGTACAAAGATGTTGCTCTTCAAATTTTTTTTTCTGATTTCAAATTTCAAAATTTTCTAATTGTTTGAATTTTTTAAAAATTTAAAAGATATACAAAATAAGAGATGAAAATAAAGTCTTTTTTAAATTTTCAAAATTTTTCTTGTCTCTTATTTTTACAAAAAATTAATTTAAAAATTTACAAAAGATGTTCTTTTCATTTTTTTAAAATTTAAAAATCAAATTGACAGATTTTTAAAAAAACTTTGAAGGGCAATATCTTTGTGCTCGGAAGTCCAATTCGAATTTTTTTTAATCTTCATAACTTTTTGAGATCTACAACTTGAAAAAATAAAATGACCAATAGACTGATTTTTAACCCGTCTATTGGCCCGATAGACAAAAAAAAAACAAGTGTTCATCTTCTTCAAGTGAACATCTTCAAGTGTTCATCTGTCGAACCAATAGACGGGTTTTAAATCCGTCTATTGGTTCGATAGACCAAAAAAAATCTGGCTCTAACCAATAGACGGGTTTGTGACCCGTCTACCGTTAGACGGGAAATAAACCCGTCTATTGGTATATACGGATTGAAAACCCGTCTATTGGTCCAATAGAAGGAAAAAATTTCGACCGGACACCAAAATTGGAATTTCGTGCATGGAGCACCATTTTGGTAATTTGTGGTGAATAATAGTACCAAACATAAAAAAAAACCCAATACAACCTTACAACGAGGGGTGGGGGGCGTGTGTTGTGTCCAGGTTCAATGAACATGCCCCGGTCTCTAATCAATTTAACACCTCACGTCCCACGAGTAGTAGTATTAGTAGTAACCAACCTCTTCTCCGCCAACAGAACAGAACATACAACCTCCTCTTCTTCTTCTTCTTCTTCCTCCTTGAGTTGACCACCCAGGAAGGAAACCAAAATGGCGTTAACGGTTGCTTCCGCTTCCTCCTCCATTTCCCATTCCCGCCGCGCCCCCGAGTTCTCACTTCTTCCTCCTCGAGCGGCCTCCTTCTGTCTCCCTTCGGATCGGCCTCCCCGGAGGCTCTCCTTGGTCCCCTCCACCTACGCCACCGGCCCCGTCCCCCTCGCTCCTACCATCCCTGGTAATTTTAATTTAATTTAATTTCTAGTTAATTTGTGTATCAAACAAAACAAACACTCAGTATTTATTTAATTACTTATATGCTTCTCCCTTCCCTTCTTTGTTGTTGCAGAGGAGAAAGTGGACTACCAGCAGCTTTCCAAGGAGCTCGAGAACGCCTCTCCCTTGGAGCTCATGGACCGCGCCCTCTCCATGTTCGGCGATGACATCGCTATCGCCTTCAGGTTTCTTTCTTTCTTTCTTTTTTTGTTCGTTTGATCCCTTTGTAGCTCTTCTCTAAGATAATCGCATGCATAGGAGGAATCGAGTCGGCCGAGATGATGGATGTATGAGTTGGATTTGCTTATCTAATTTTGTTCGACCAAATTTGCAGTGGTGCAGAAGATGTTGTGTTGATTGAGTACGCCAAGTTGACCGGCCGGCCCTTCAGGGTCTTCAGCTTGGATACCGGCAGGCTCAACCCCGAAACCTACCAGTTTTTCGACACTGTCGAGAAGCACTACGGGGTGAGGATCGAGTACATGTTCCCCGACGCTGTTGAAGTCCAGGCTCTGGTCAGGAGCAAGGGCCTCTTCTCTTTCTACGAGGACGGCCACCAGGAGTGCTGCCGTGTCAGGAAGGTCAGGCCCCTCCGGAGAGCGCTCAAGGGGCTGCGCGCTTGGATCACTGGCCAGAGGAAAGATCAGTCCCCCGGGACTAGGTCCGAGATCCCTGTCGTCCAGGTGGACCCTGTGTTTGAAGGACTGGATGGTGGCGCTGGCAGCTTGGTCAAGTGGAACCCTGTGGCCAACGTTGGGGGCGCGGATGTTTGGAACTTCCTTCGGGCCCTGGAGGTTCCGGTGAACACCCTTCATTCGCAGGGGTATGTTTCGATCGGGTGCGAGCCTTGCACGAGGCCGGTACTCCCTGGCCAGCACGAGAGAGAAGGGAGGTGGTGGTGGGAGGACGCCAAGGCCAAGGAATGCGGCCTCCACAAAGGTAACCTGAAGCAGGATGATGGCCAGGCTGCGGTGAACGGGAACAGTGCTTCTCATGCCAGTGCACATCCCGACATCTTTGACTCCCAGAGTGTGGTCTCCTTGAGCAGGGTTGGGATCGATAATTTGTTGAGACTGGAAAACCGGAAAGATCCGTGGATCGTGGTGCTCTACGCTCCCTGGTGCCCGTTCTGCCAGGCGATGGAGCAATCATACGTTGAGTTGGGTGATAAGTTGGCGGGCAGTGGCGTCAAGGTGGGCAAGTTTAGAGCAGACGGTGATCAGAAGGAGTTTGCAAAGCAGGAGTTGCAGCTCGAAACCTTTCCAACTATATTGTTCTTCCCCAAGCACTCGCCCAAGCCGATCAAGTACCCATCCGAGAAGAGGGACGTAGATTCGTTGCTATCTTTTGTGAACGCCCTCAGGTGATAGATAGATGATGTTGGTAGATCGTGTCGAGGAGTAGCAGAATCAGGTTCAAAGGGAATGTGAGTGGGTGACACGGGCAGTCTCGTGCTCCTAGCATCACCACAAGTCGATTTTGGTTGCGAGTCCGGTCTGGTCGTAGAGTATTGGTATATGTTGGGCCATTTTGGTTTATGCTCTTGGAAGATTGAACTAGTAGAGGACATTCCGATGAGTTAAGTCTCATCTTACATTGGAAAATAAGACTCAGAGAATCGGATCCTTTTGCTTGGTTTTCTCAGTGGACGGCGATCAATTGTCATTTTGATCGATCAAGTGTGCTGTTTATTCTCATTGTTAAACACGCATCCTACCTGTATTTATTTCCGCTGCCTGCTTGATTGTCTCTGTGAAAAAGATAACTGTTTTTATTATTCTCCAACAGGACTAATTACATGTTTGATTCGAGGTTTCCTAAAATTCAAAACGACTCGAATTCGATGTACCAATACAAAAAATCGTTGAGCATTGTTGTGTTTTAAGGTTCCGACCAAACTGTTGCCTCAGTTACTACAGATGGTTCACATGAACATTTGGCTAGTAGCAGTTTATATTTGAGACACGCTCTGCGACAGATGTCAATCTGGTGGCCGATCCAAGGCCAAGCTACTGTACAAGGCTCCTCGACTTTTGCACTCATTTACAACTGAATACCACGTATACAACACATTTGCATCAAGGGAGAATTTTCTCCTCTACTGCTGCTTCAAGTTGTCACAAGGTAATTATCGCCAAGTGATTCGTGAACCCCATTTTCTACTTGGCCACCGGACAAGATTAGGATGCTGAAGTCGCAAATTTTTTGTGTGACACGAGCCCTACTGAGGATCTGCTCATCCGGCTCTATGATGCAAACCAAGACATCCTTAACTAAACAAGTTGCTAAATTGATCCTATCTTTTTTAATAAAACAGGAAGAGATAACCCACATTCGGCTCTATGATGCAACACAAGGCATCCTTAAAACTTTGGCCAAAACCAAGATTAGGGTCATGGTTAGTGTACCAATAACTAGCTTCTTGGGAGTGGATATGGAAGAGAAAGGTTTTCCTAATGAAAATGTAAAGGCACACAAAAATAGCAAATGATTTATTCATTTATATTATATGATTTATTTGGTTATATGAGATTATATATCTTCTTTTATATATGTTTATTGACTATATCAAATGATTCATCCAATTATTTTAAACAATTTACCCAGTTATTTCAAATGACTTATCTAGTTATATCAAATAGTTTATCCGATTATTTTAAATAATTTATGCGTTACATCAAATAGTTTATCCGATCATTTTAAATGATTTACATTGCCATATTACATAGTTTACCAATTATATCAAATAATTAACCCAGTTATATAAAATAGTTTATCTGGTAATTTTAAATAGTTTATTCAATTATATAAAATGATATGTTGTGTTAAATAATTAACTGGATAATTATCTGGTAATTTTAAATAGTTTATTCAATTATATAAAATGATATGTTGTGTTAAATATTTAATTGGATAATATTAATTTAAATTTTTTTAGATAAATTTAGTCAAACATATGTTCAAATAATTAACACAGTTATATCAAATAGTTTTTACATGTTTATAGTTAATAATTTATCCAATTATATCAAATAGTTTCCCGATTATATTAAATAGTATATTTAATTATACTAAATAATTTTTTTTTGATTATATCAAATTGTATGTTCGACCATGAAAAAAATTAATAACATTAAATATTTAGTTATATATTTTTCTATCAAAAAATAATTTATAAACTCAAAATACTAAAAAAAATATTTCCTAACTAATTAAATGGAAAACTATCAAATTAATTGCTCCCACACAGAAACAACCCAGCCCCCTCCAATTTTCCCCTTGTTTGCCATTGTTTTGGCTTCTCACTATTGGGTCCTCCAATGTGGTTTCTTTTTCAGAGGTTGCAAAAGAGTTTTCATTACGTTGTTAGGCCCAATCACTTACTTGTATTGCATAATATCAGCGAGACCACCGAGAGGAGAAAGAAAGAAGTCAAAATAAAAAAGGGCGGCAATATGAAATTGAATTGGAACTTCAGATGCGTCGGAAAAGGTGTTTTCTATTTCTCACCCAAGTTCCCAACAAACCCTAAATCCCCAATTCCAGTAATTACTACTACAAGAAATCTCTCAACCCCACCAACCCTAATAGTAACCATGTCTTCTTGGGCGTGCAAGAGATGCACTTTCATCAACTCTTCAAGCCCCACATGCCAAATCTGCCTCTCTACTGCTGCTGCTGCTGCTTCACCCGATCTCGTGAAGGAGAAGGAGAAGGAGAAGGAGAAGGAGAAGGACGAGGACGCCCTTTGGCCCTGCAAAGCTTGCACCTTTCTCAACCCCTACAACACCCGCAGCTGCGAGATTTGCGGCTCCCTTTACCGGCCACCCCTCCACGACGACGACCTGGACGACCCCTCCGTTGGCTCCGTCTTCTTCCCTCTGCTCGCCTCCTCCTTTACTTCTTCTAACAAGAGAAAGGATAGTGTCCCGGCCGACAACGACCCAGGTTACTCCTTTCTCCTTTATTATTTACTTATTTTTGGCTTCTTCTTTGTAATTTTGATTATTTTTTTTTTCAATTAGATGACAAGCGCCGGAAATTGGGTGGTTTTCGAGGCATTGGTGGGTCAAGCGAGGCAGTTACTGTTATGAAAGGTTGGTTTCTGTTTTTAATCTTCTTTGTTCGAGTAGTTTTTGACTTGGGGCTATCTAGACTGAGTTCGAGGCTCGGGGTTTAGTTATCGTTTCGGATTGTGAGGCTATAATGTGCAATATAGAGGCTCAATCTGATTGTAGTTTGTGTCATTTTCTTTTGTTTTCAATGTTGTTCCTTTGTTCCGTTTTATGTGTAAAATGACAGTATGCTTTGATCTTTTACCGAGCTTCTAAACTTTATTGAGACCTGGCGAAGTTCGAATAGAATCTTTATATGTTCAATTCCGTTCTTCTTTGTGCGTTGTGTGTTAGTTAGAACATCTTCTTTGTCTAGCAGGTGACACTAGTTCATCTGCCCATTCCGCTACTTTCAAGATTTTGAGCTACAATGTTTGGTTTAATGAGGACTTGGAAGTGCACAAAAGAATGGAGGCTATTGGTGACCTCATTCTCCTACATTCGCCGGATATGATCTGCTTTCAGGTTCTTCCTTTAAACCTGAAAATATTGAGGTAGGATTTTGACATGGCATCAACTGCAATCTGCTGGACATTGTTGACACTTTTCCTTGCAGGAGGTAACTCTAAATATATACGACATATTCCGGCAATCGAGCTGGTGGAAAGGGTATGTTTGCTCTGTTTCACGTGAGGTGGCTGGTCGAAGATCCTACTTTTGCATGCAAGTAAGTTTTTCGATTTTGGCCTGGTGCCTCGTTCTTGGCATTTTAAAGGATGCTTACTTTGTCTAGCCATGAAGAAACTGCAACTTTACTTTGTGGATGCAGATGAGCAAATTCCCAGTAAAATCTTTCAGCACTAAGCCCTTCAATAATACTGGAATGGGAAGAGAACTCTGCACTGCTGAACTTGAAGTTCATGGAAAGAAGCCACTGGTCATTTCTACTAGCCATCTTGAGAGTCCTTGCCCGGGACCACCGAAGTGGGATCAGATGTACAGCAAGGAACGTGTAGAACAGGCAAAGCAGGCTGTAAACCATCTTAATGCAAATCCAAATGTGATCTTTTGTGGTGACATGAACTGGGATGACAAGTTGGACGGCCAATTTCCTTTGCCTGATGGATGGGTCGACGCTTGGGCGGAATTGAGGCCAGGGGACAATGGCTGGACATATGACACCAAATCAAACCAGATGTTGTCTGCAAACCGAACGTTGCAAAAACGACTGGACAGATGCTTTTGCCGTTTGAAGGATTTCAAGATAAGTAAGCTCGATATGGTTGGAAAGGAGGCCATAATGGGTTTATCGTATATCAAAGAGAAGAAAGTCAGAAATGAGATGAAATCATTGAAGCTGCCTGTTTTGCCCAGTGATCATTACGGTTTGCTTTTGACAATCACTGATAAAGGACACCAGGAATCCTTCTAGGAGTTCGAATCGGTTTCTGTGGCTTCGATCGTGTGATTCTATGCTCTCAATCTGTGCATATCTTTTTTCATTGCTTCAATGTTTGTTTTCAAAACTGTATCGAGGCTTCAAGAGGAAGAGAGGGGGGGGTACGATACTGGCATATCGACCTCGCATTTTGTGTAGACTTTGGTTACTTGAAAGTTGTGTACGAAACTCTTTGAAGGCCGTTGATTAATGTCAATGAAGGAATCATATTGTTGCTTGGTAGATAGTTTAAGCAGCAAATGTCATGCGATGATCATCTGATTTATACGAGCCAAAAAATAAGCGGGAAGGTTTTTTGCTGCTCTTTTCTTATCATACGTTGTTATCAATTTTTTTTATCACAGGTACCAAAGTGATTTTTTTTGAAAGATCTTAGGATGCTAAAAAAGAATTTCCCAAAAAATTATAAAATAAAGTTGAACAAATAGTACAACCACCGACACCAATGTTCCTATTCTAAAAAGGAATCCTCCCTTCCTAGGCGAGTCACAGAAGAAAGAACACCAATCAAAAAATGCATTCCTTGGAGTTCGAGCTTTCTTTTCTACCAAAGCATTAGCAGCACCAACCTGTTTAGTTTTACATTAGTTAATAGTGTTTTGATGTTCCTTGTGATTTAGCGTGTAATTATGGCCACCGACACCCAATGCCCACTAGAACCGAGCTACTTGAATTATATATGAATTAATTTATAACTAGGCTGCCCCCCTAATTAATAATTTTTTGGCCACTCATTATCAAGCTGTAAGAGAGGTGAACTAAAAAATTACTAATGTTTTCACTATTCGACCAAAACAACCCGTAATAAGAAGAGACGCAGGTATCGATGCTTCCATTTTTTTTTTACAGGTGAAGTTCGACTATTCCTTAAAAAAAACCTCACACCACGGTAATAATGCTTCCGTGTATAGCATAACTGTCCATTTAACTGTACTGTAAGGAAATAATTCTTTTTAAGGCTTGTGATGCTAACGTGGAGGTTGACTGTAACTAATATCTCATAATAAGTAACTCTTATCTGACTCAGTTGAAAGGTTAATAGAGCTATAACTCTCATACTTGAATTGCTCCACTTGTTTGCATTGTTTTGGTCCCCCTTAAATTACTTCTTAGTATAGGGATGGCTGCCTCATACTTCAACTAGTGGTACCACCACACCTTACTCTCCCGTCCAATTACTCAAACCCGAATTAGGCGATTTTCGTGTCGGCCTCCGTTTCATAGTATATAATCCAACAACCTATGTAGAACAGCCATGGAGAAGAATCCAATTATACAGCAGCTGGCAAACCAGAGCAACCACAGGCTATGGCTGGTGCTCCTTCTCATCTCCATCTCCGCCACCTCCTTATTATTCCTCCACCTCAGAGACAAAACTTGCAGCAGCCTGTCGGGGGGAAGCGTACGTGTGGAGCCGCCCGACCCCTGCCACGGCCGCTACATCTACATTCAGAACCTCCCAACCTGCTTCAACGAGGACCTGTTGCGCCGCTGTGAGACAACCTTCACGACATGGACCGACCGTAACATGTGCCCTCACCTCCACAACCAAGGCCTCGGCCACATGCTGCAAGTTGACGGACGGGTTCTCTCGTTGAACAGGACCTGGTACCTCACCAACCTCTACTCACTGTCGGTCATCTTCCACAAACGAATGCTCAACTACCGGTGCTTAACTAACGACTCCTCCTTCGCGTCCGCTGTCTACCTGCCCTACTACGCAGGCCTTGACGCTAGCAGGCATCTCTGGTCGAGAAACTTTTCGCTGAGAGACGAGTCGGCCACAGAGTTCGACAGGTGGCTGGGGAAAACAGAGGAGTGGAAGAGAATGTGGGGGAGGGACCACTTCATGGTGTCGGGGAGGACAGCGTGGGACTTCAGGAGGGAGTGGGACGAGGGGGAGGCGGCCTGGGGGACCCGCCTCCGCCTGCTCCCCCACTCCTCCAACATGTCCATGTTATCTGTGGAATCCAGCCTCTGGAGCAACGACTACGCCATCCCCTACCCGACCTGCTTCCACCCCTCCCTTGACTCCCACCTCTCCCATTGGCAGCGCCGGATGCAGTCCCGCACCCGGAGCTACCTCTTCTCCTTTGCTGGCGCCCCGAGAGCCAACGACCCGAACACCCTCAGGGGCAAGGTCATTGACGAATGCCGCAACTCCAGCAACCTCTGCAGGCTACTGGGGTGTGGATTCGGTCCAGGGGGCGTAATGGATTGCGACGATCCAGTGAGGGTGATGAGTCTGCTGCAGGACTCGGTATTCTGCCTGCAGCCGCGAGGGGACTCCTTCACGCGGAGGTCCTTGTTCGACGCCATCCTCGCGGGTTGCATCCCCGTGCTGTTCCATCCGGGTTCGGCTTACATCCAGTACCAATGGTACTTGCCCGAGGACCACACCAAGTACTCGGTGTACATACCAATGGAGCACGAAGGGGATTGGAGCCCCGGCATTGTGGCCGACACGCTGCAGCGGATACCTGCAGGTCGAATTCGGGCCATGAGAGACGAGGTGATCCGGCTGATCCCGAAGGTGGTGTACGCTCATCCGGAGTCGAGGTTGGAGAGGTACGAAGATGCGTTTGACATAGCCGTAAATGGGATTCTAGACAGGATTGCGAAGGTCAGGAGGAGCAACGAAGATCCAAGTTTAGGATTCGGAGATAAAAATAGTTCCAAGTTCAATATTTCCATGTACCGTAGTCCAGCAGCCTGAAAGATCAACAATTATGAACACAAACAAAACAATTATAGAATCTATGTCCTATTTGTTTATTGTATAATCAAGACTCTTGTTTAAAATTTGTGGTGTATTGTTAGGATTCAAATTATTTGTCTTAAATAGTGTTATTGATCCAATCATAATAAAATTACCCATCAATGTTGTAATTTGTAAAAGGGTTTTGCCCTCCTGCCGACACTATCTGTATAGTAAGTAATACGAGGACGAGAGGGACGTTCCTGTGTGTTTGGCTTGGATTCATCTGGGCGTCAATATCTTAGAGATTGCCAGATGCATTAGGATCACCAAATTTGGACAGACAACTCACTACCGATCCAACTCCATCCAAATAATATTGAAATTGAAATTAATTGAATTGAAACTCGTCCTCTTACTCTTGCGTTACTTGCAAGATGCTTCCCGTCCCACTCAATCGTCGACATGTAGACCAAAAATGAGATTGGGCTTGGGTCTTGCTGGTAATAGTAGCAACTAGCAACCAATTTATTTTGTCAAAGGGACACTATTGGGCTTGCTGTTTGTTAAAGCCTAAAGAAACATGAAGTGACTTGACGGGAAAAAAAAAAAAAAGAAACATGAAGTGAATTAATGATAGAATGGAAAAAATGCGGTGAACGTGGATCGAACACGTGACCTTCAGATCTTCAGTCTGACGCTCTCCCAACTGAGCTATCCCCGCAAGTTGAATTCATACTAATTTATTCTATATTTAATAATTTAGAAGGCTGCTAGGTTTCGTGGAAAACAGGTTCGTACATTAACCAAGTCAAGAATGTGGGGTCAAAAACGTTGATTGTCGACTACAAATATATCAAATGGGCTACATTCAGTTTGCATGCATACTAACTCATGTATGGTGTTTGCAACATATTCTTAATAGAAAGTCAAGCATTCAATTAACATTAAGAATGTTCATAGTAATGGAGTATTTACAAAGAATATTCTCAACCATGTATGAGCCCCTTCTAATGCAAAATTTCAATTTAATGAAGAATTGGTTCTTCCGGTTCCCACACATACATGTCATGACATCAGACTTTAAAATTATTACCTATTTTAAATCTGACTAAGCAAGTTACGTAAATATTTGGGAGTAGGAAGCGCTACCTACGAGATTAAATCATTAAACATTGAACAGACTTGTATGTTCAAGTGTGGTGCCTTTTCAACTTAATAAGAATATATAAAATTTTAATTCAAAAAAAGTTTGACTTTTTGGCACATCAATGAATATGGTCATGAATGATTGCAATCATTACTTAGTTTGATTGATGATTGCCATTATTATGTTTGACGCTTCAACATGCAAAGAAGAGTAGGGCTAGCTACTCTCTAATTATTTGGAGGGGTGACCCCAATTGATCTCGTCCTATATCATACAAAAAAATCTTACTTATCAGAGAAAATCTCATATAAAATTATAGAATTTATCAACTAATCATATCCCACCGCTCATCCAGGCTAAGGTAAAACAAATTGAAGGCGATTGCATGGGAATAGTCCGAACATCATTCCTACGAGAGACCAGCCAACTACAAGTTTTCTCTTCTTCAAATTTATGATTGATGGATACACTTTGTCAAAAATTTCCGGTGAGAAAAATGACATAACTAAAGAGTATCCGCAAAAAAGTTTATATCTTAATATTACACCAGTAAATCATCTGTGTGTTTCGTCCTTGCAATTTTTCTCTCATCTATATGGTCAACGTTATTCTTGCGCTCAATTTTTTTGCGTCCCGGTTACAGTCTTTGCCTTTATGTCTACAACAACTCTAAACCCTGTACGAGTTTCAGGTAGCTCTCTCTCTCTCCCAGTCTTGCCTTTGTGATCCTTCTCTTCTCTGTTCCAAATTTGGGGGGAAATGGAAAATAGAGAGTTAGGTTTATATGGGGAAAATTTGTGAGGCTGACTCTGCCGCATAAGTGCAGTTATATTTCCCCAACTCCGATGCATAGGCTGACTCCCGGCTTCGCAGCTATCGCTTCTCGCTGTGTATGGCTGCCGGCCAGTCCATATGTCCTCATCGATGTACTTTGATCGGATAAAATATTTATTTTTATCTTAGAGTAAAACAATTTTGGTCTATGTTGAACATTTGCAGGAAACTATATTTTCGGCAGTAGGCAATTATGCTTATCGTTATAAATTATGAATTGAGTTGCGCCTATTTTTGCTGTGAAGCAGCTTCTAATTTGATGTTCTAAAGTTGCTCTATCTCTGACTTGACGTTCCATGACTTAATTGATTTGGAATTTAATATGTACATGTAACGCCCCGTGATTTGACCGACTAGCTCTACTATACCAACACGGGTGTGACACTCGGAAAATTAGTTGGTCGATTTGCGTCGTATTGAGATAATTGCATTGGACATGCGATTTAAAATGTATAAGTATGTGAATAGATGTCATTGGAGTTTGATTTCAACAAGTGCAATGCCTTAGTGAATTTTTGACTTGAGAAGTTGCTGGCCAAGGCTCGGACAGATTGACCTGCTTGTGGTTTAATGGTCATAACTTCTTCAATATGGGTCCAAAATGAGAAATTCTAAGTGCTCCTGAAACTAGACATGTTAAGGAACAAACTATTTGACTACAAGAATGTATAAAAACCAAAGGAAAGTCATCAAATGAGAGCTACTTGCTTGGGGATGAATCTGATTGGACCTCAAGTTTTTTGTTTGTTACCTAGATTAAGTTGAAGAGAGGGTTTTCTTATGATTGGACCTCACTCACCTCTTTACATGGCTCAGAATATATCTTGGAGAGGCAGAGCACTTATCCTCTTAGTCACAAAACGAAACTTGAGAGAAAAGAGAGAAAGGGATGAGAAAGAGGAAAGAGGAAGAAGCAGACAGCTTGATAAAGATTCGATCAATAAGTATAGATTCTTTCAGTTTTGGACTTGAAACCCCTAACGTGAGTTGTAGAGGACATCAATACCTTTCGTTTGGTATATTATATAAGGCTTTTGGATCAGGGAATCTTAGGGAAAGTTGATTTAAATCGGACTGCTATTGAACAAGCACACAGCTGAGAGTTTCGAGAATAAAGTGAATGGTAAGGATACTTAGAATGGGAATTTGGCTATGAAATTTTAACAGCTTATACAAAGATCTATCAGCTTTCTAATGGTCTTGAACACATGTGATTTGGATGAAGGATTCATCAGAACATCATTTTGGAGTCACAGGCTGTTCACTGAGGTGGTCAGTGAGCGAGGTAAAGAAGAATGGTTCGGTAAGCTTGCTTAGACTCTGAATTGGACTTGGATGTATTAGAACAGATTATTAATCACTTGATAAGCTTTCAGAATATGTATTATATGTGTGAATTGGTTGAGAGAAATGTCTTGTGCATGCTTTTAAAGTTTGGACAGTGTGGCTGTGTTCTTGGCTGAGCAAGTTTGAGAGTTGAGTTTGATAAGTGAATTCTTTTGGATTATGAGGTTAATTGTTTGTTCTGAGAGGTTGAGTATATACAGGGGAGTTGTGTTGAGGTTTGGGTTTGGTTTAGTATGTTTGAGTAATGTTGGGTGGTTAGTTGCGGTTGGCCTTGCGATGGAACTTGCTATATGCTTCGTTGACGTTTGGTTTGGCAAAACAGTTTTGGTGTAGGTGCTTGAGATCAAAAGTGATTTTCTACAGCATGTATACGTGTTGGTATGGGGTACAGAACCAAGGGTTTGAACTATTGGTTACGTATGAATGAGTTTGCGATGACGATTTGCGATTGCATCTAGGTTGGTTATTTTGAAGCATTGGATGTGAATTGGTTTTGGAAACCAAGGGGTTAACCTCAGGTTGTGATTATGTATATTTGTAAAAATTTGTTCAAAGCATTTTGGTGAAGGAACTTTAAGTGGAAGGAGTTTCGGATTTGAAAATCTGCACTTTCGAGCATCGTTATCCGAGTAAGCGGATAGCACATGATAACTTTAGTTGTGTTTGATATGTGTTTGTTTCAGATCTTGATTGTGTGCATCACATACATATGGTTTGGTCCATGGTACGTTTGGACATATATGTGATTGTGTGGAAGGCATGAGACATTTGTGAACAGCCAGCTAGAGTGCTAGCTTGAGGCTGATTTGTTTCGTTTGATGGATATATTCTAGACCGTTGGGTCATCTGTTCTGATAAGATGTATTTTTGTGTGAGAGAAATGAATGGGCTTTCCCATGCTAACCGGGGATGTTAGACTATGAGCTCATAGTTTTGGGGGCATCACTAGTTTACATTGTATACTATCGCTAGCTTATATTTGTTGTAAGCTATCAGTAGTTTACATTTGTACGCTAGCTTCTGTTATTTATGAACGAATATCTGTTTGGCCATTTGGATGCCTCTAGTCACCAGAAGACATGACAATACAAAACCTATTCATAGCTCTGTTTGTCTGTGTGTGTGAGTTGATATTGTGTTTGGTAATAGCAATCGATGATCACGCATTTTGATTTGAGTGAAGTCGAGCATGATTAAATTCTGTTGCATGCATATGTCAGCCATAACTAATATATTATGTTCTATTCCCTTGCTAAGTATTTTTGGACACTTACCTCTTACAAATCTATTTCAGGTTCTCAGAAATTTTAGTTTGTTTGAGAGTTCGAAGTTCGTGGTACTAGCCAAGCTCTTTTTCTTTCGAGGGCTACTTTTGAGGTCTCCGGATAGTGCCATTGTTCCCTTCTGTATAGACGCTCCATAGTAGTAATAGTGCTTGGAGATATTTGAAACTTTTGGTTTGTAAATCAATTTGGTTTGGTTTAACTATGATGATAAGAGACTTTGTTGATCTCTATTTTTAATTCGCTTCCGCTGGATTTTATTTGTCATGAGAAGGATTTGAGGCTTACTAGACTTGCATTGTGTTGTCAATATATTGCGAAGTCTAATACCGGTCACCGACCTCAGATCGGGTCATGACAACGGGTCTTTTTAGCATGCTTTGTCTTCACTCGCACGCACCCTGGGAAACTTCCCAGGAGGTCACCCATCCTGATCTTACCCTCGGCCAAAATGCGTTTAACCTTGGAGTTCTT
>SOPF01027201.1:162861-178224 GCA_012979155.1 Hypericum perforatum | reverse complement strand
GATTTGATCGACTAGCTCCACTGTACCAACACGGGTCTTTTCTGCATATTTTATCCTCACTCGCATGCACCCTGGGAAACTTCCCAGGAGGTCACCCATCCTAATCCTACCCTCGGCCAAACGCGTTTAACCTTGAAGTTCTTTCAGAATGTGTGCCCGAAAAGAAGGTGCACCTTGTTGATATGTATAGTAACAATCAAATCACTTAAGCCTTTCACACATTACATATAAGGGGTATCACATTCACCCCTCCTTAAATACGCGACGTCCTCATCGCGCCAGATACACACAATCCTAGAATCCCTCGCTTGTAGGTGCATTCGGTACCCGAATCACACCGTACAAGCCGAGGTCGCTCTGATACCAAATATAATGCTCCGTGATTTGACCAAATGGCTCCACTGTACCAACACGAGTCTTTTCAGCGTGCTTTGTCCTCACTCGCACGCACCCTGAGAAACTTCCCAGGAGGTCACCCATCCTGATCCTACCCTCGGCCAAAACACGTTTAACCTTGGAGTTCTTTCAGGATGTGTGACCGAAAAGAAGGTGCACCTTATTGGGGCAAGGGGTGAAAATAGACCGCCCCTTCTAACTAGTAAAATCCCTATAAAGAAGCAAAGGTATGGATAGTAACAATCAAATCACTTGAGCCTTTCACACAATACATATACGGGGTATCACATTACATGAGAACTAATTGGTATTTGTCTAAGATTTATCTGAAACATGGAAGTATGTTCCAAACATGAACTTGATTTGTCGATTGTGATTAAGTAAAAAGGATGTTAATTGAGGTTTAATCTTTGATGAGACCTTGGAACTTGTTCTTTGTTGTTCTGTTTTGATCGGGTGTAGTTGATTGCTCTCTTCTATTTTGATCCAAATCATGGAACAAACCTCTAATGCAATTTGTTGAAACAACTGAGAATTATTTCTGTTTGTAGATCTTTATGTTTGCAATAACATGGTTATCAATTTAAATTCTAATGCTAATTCAATTTATTGGGCTCTTGATATTCAACATCTGTCGACGATGTTTTGGTGATTAATAGTTTTATGGGCAGTGTTCTTTATGATTTACTTTAGGGTGCAATAACATCAACCGTTCCATTTATGGTGGATGCTATTCTCACTACTAATGATTCCGATGCACTTCGAAAAGGAAGGAAAATTCATGAATGAGGTGAGGTGCATGCTACTTCTCGAAGCTCAAGGAGAATGCTATTTCCATGGACGTGCACGAAGAGGAGAATCTAAAACAACACTTTGCATTGCGCGTACGTAAATGCTAGTAAAAAATAAAACAAATTACATCCTAGTTGGTAATTGGTAATGTAAAATAGCTAGAAAATGTAACATTTACATTGTCACCTTTTACGAAAAATAAAAAATATGTGATTGAGAACAAATACCACTTCCATAATGTTGACTCCAGTGTTACTATATACATGGTTATTGACAATTTATCAACATATCACGCCTATAAATGTTGCACCGTCTCGCATATTATTTATATCAGCCAGTACATTACTAGTTGTGTTTGGGTGGGGCCACCAGCCCTCCACCGCTATTGCCGCCGCGGAGCATTGATTAAACGATCCCAACGCCAGCTTGCATATGGGATTATCAGGGGGAAAATCCGGATCCATATTAATTACTGTTAGACTTTTGACGGATTTGGAATCAAATTTATGTATATACAGACTAGGGCTCAAATACATTGTAACGTGTTAATTTTCTTTAATGAAACTTTTTGGTAATTATATCAAAGTACAATAAACTGAAACTTTCATGTGAACTATATTGCAAGTTAAAAATTATTTAGTAAGATAACGATGTTTGAATTGTTAAGCGTTTTGAAAATGTTGAGGATTGTCGGAATGTGTCCGCGAGACTTTAATTACAATTTTTTTTATTAAAAAAAAGGGCGTAGTGTAGTTTATTGCTTAATCTAGAGTTTACCAATATGATTCTCTCTTAATTCAATTGTTTGTATGCGTATAGTTTACGTTGGTTGGAGTTGGTGTACTTGATCATGATCTTCATATCGTATAGTCGAGGCAAGAGTTGACTTTTTCTCTGTAAGACAAGATTACTCTGTATATTTTAGTGCGTACGGACTGCGGTAGTCATCCTTAAGATACAATAATTAGGGCACTTCCTAAATTATTATACTACGAGTCTCCAAGGTTCAGGCTCTTCTAAGATCATAGCACTATGAATATTGAAATTTTGGGTAAACCCTTGGATTCTAAAAAAAATTTAGAGAGAGAGAAAAAGAAAAGAACAACTATTATTAATGAATACTTATACATATAAATTCCAAAAGCCATGTCAAATTTCTTTATTTTTTCATAATTGTCAATACATATAAATTTCAAAAGTCATATCAATTTTTTTCTTTTTTCATATTTTTTTTAGTTGTTAATTAATTTATGTCTTTAACTCTATCATTTGGTACCAAATGATTCTAAAGCCAAGAGGCTACTACCTCATCAAAGTAGCACAAATGCCAAGAAGCACTTAGTGTGCTATATAAAGTTATTACTTCATTTTCTAAAAGTCACTAACAATACCTTACTTAGTTTATAATTTAGTCTACTAATCACATGAATGATAATGCATGCTAACACTAACTTGAAAGTTCTTACAAGTTACTATTGCATCGTGATAAGTAGCTTGCAATTTTGATTAATGCAATATCTTGAATTAGTCATGTTTTGATGTAAACCAAGACCACAACGTTTATACAGTAGTCACTTTAATATTTTTAGATTCTTAAATTGTGTCTGTTTCAACCATAAACCTTATTTTGGATTTATAAGTATTTTTCTCTTTGAAGCAGCCTCACTTCACACTTACATAGGTGATCTTCTGTCATGAGTATCCTAGCATTCTTCACTTTAATCAAGGTATAGGAATCATTAAAAGTATAAATACTTCAGTTTATCATATCTTTGTAGGTTGACACTTGGACAACTTCTGAGGATAAGATGAGCTCTAAGTAATTAGCTGAACTCTCCATAACTTAGCTATCTCATTGAATCAAGTTTGTTAGATCTCTACTCATCATGGATGAGTTACCGCTATGGACGTTCTTTAATATATAAATTTTAATCTTATTATTCTTACTCCATCATACATTTGATCTCTATTTATTTATTTTGTCAAAGGAATCCATAACAACAAGTTTATTCTAGCAAGGAATATTTCTAGGAAATTTTTGAGTCATTCAGCTTCTTCTCCAGCTTTATCTAGTACTATAAGTTCTAATTCTATCATGTATTGAGCTATGCATATTTGCTTAGAGGAATTCTAAGATCCAACTTTTCCACCTATGGTGAACACGTAACCACTTGTGGATTTGTAATCTTTTGAGTTCGATATCTAGTTGGCATTGTTGTATCCTTAGATCCATTCTCGAAACTCATGCACTTTTATATCAGCCAATATCAAGTACCTGACGTATTTATGCCTAAGTCGATATCTTAATTTTCCATTGTACACCAGATTTCTAGACATGGTTACTTACTTTGGATAATAGTCTTCTTGGATTTTTAGTACTCTATCCGAGTTACTAAGTTATTCAATATAATGAAATCATCAAGGCTTATCAACTGCCACTACATCTTGTAATAGCAATACCTATCATGTATCCATTTTTTCTCTCAAAACACGCAACAATCATTTATTTTAAATAAATTAGTTGACAACTTTGGCACTAAAGATAATTATTTTTATTATATTCTTCACGGTTTATTTTACATGGAGTACTAATAAGTATGGAAATCATGATGTCTACCAAAGTCCTTCATTCCCGATACTAGGGATCATTAATTTCCCATTTCCTCTTTTGGGTATGGCCTCTAATATGTTGTTTGTCCTCCTTTTTTCTAATCCAATAATACAAATTGATTGTACTTCTGTGAAGACACAGTTTTGCATCAATTTGTATTATCTAGAAATGTCCAAGAGAGCAACATCATAGTGAGTTGCAAACTTTCATGCTTTGTCAAATTCATTTAGCATATTAACGACAACAAAATTCACACTTGTCAATGGATGTAACACTATTATACCACGACTACCTATGTGACTTATGAAACACATATATCATTATCGGTGTAACCCTATTACAAGATCGTGATGTTATACTCTCAATATTAATCGCTTTATAAGATGAGATTGTCCCATGTATTTTGGTACGTACGAACTATCGTTTAAAGGATATAACAACTATGGTACTTCTTATATCATTACACTATGAGTCTCAAAATTTTGGGCGAATCATTGGAAACTCAAAACTTTCTTAGAGAGAGAGAGAGAGAGAAGAACAACTATTGCTAATGAATACATATGCAATGAATTGTTGAGATGATAAAAAGATAAGTATAACCTTCTATTTATAGTATGCCAATGGATATGTTGAAATTGTTCAAAAGTCATCAATACATATAAACTCCAAAAATCATGTCAAAATTTTTAATTTCATTTCATATTTTTTCATTATTGTTAGGGTGAATTACATTTGGCCCCCTCTAGTTTGGTATATTTAACGTTGGCCCCCTATAATTTGCAAATCAATTAAAAAACCCCTTAATTTAGAGAATTTATATGATTCAGCCTCTTACGCTAGAACCAGGTATTTCTCTGACGAGGAGGCATGAGAAATGACACATATGCCCTTCTATTAAAAAACAAAAAAATGGGAAAATTGAGGACAAAAATACTCTAGAGGCAGAAGGAGGAGGAGAAGAGTGGGAGGAGGGATGAGGAGAAAAGGGGAGTTCGGAGGAAGAGGGAGGGGGAGGAGGATAGGAAAAAATTCAAAAATTGAGAGGAGGAGGAAGAGAAGGGAGGAGGAAGGTAGAGGAGGAGGGTAGAGGAGGAGAGTGGAGGAGGAGAAAGGGGAAGTTTAGAGGAAGAGGGAGGGGGAGGGGGAGAAGGAGGGAACAAATCTAGAAATGGAGAGGAGGTAGCGTAGCATAATGGATCGTAAAAGGTAAGTTCGGAAAGTACATGAATTAAAGGATAGGTAAACTCCTAAATCAAAAGCTTCCACAATTGAGTTAGAAGGGGCTTAACAGATTAAGCAGCCAGCAAGGGTGTGAATAAGGTGATAATCATGCATGTCCATACATCGTAAGAGAATAACTCTCGAGAATATATTTTTCATTTAAATTGTCTACCTTGCTTCTTTATTTCATTTTGAATATAAATGCAACATTTCCAGACTGTTACAAACTTAATCCTATGAGCATCTAATGCTTTAACTCGACAACTATTGTCCATGATCTTCAGCTGAACAAATGTACAACCCATGAAGCTGGAAAGCTAGAAAGCACGTATTAACTAGTGTTTTACGTGCAACTTATGACAAGTCAATTAAAGAAGAAAAACAACGTGCAACAACTAATTAACGAAAGCTAGTGATCGTTAGCAAGAAGTACCGGGCACTACAAGAAATCGAAGCCCCGATGCTAGTGGGGGCTACAAAAACTAGCAGTCGCTATAGGATGCAAACAAGTTGGAAAAGTTCCTACGGCAGGAGGAGGAGGAGCGAGGAGGAGGAGGAAGGTGGAGGAGGAAGGCGCAGGAGGAGAGGGGAGGAGGAAGGAGGAGGAGAAAGGGGAAGTTTGGAGGAAGAGGGAGGGGGAGAAGGAAGGTGAAGGAGGAGGGCAGAGGAGAAGATGGGAGAAGGAGAAAGGGGAAGTTTGGAGGAAGAGGGAGGGGGAGGAGGATGAGGAGGAGAAGAGGAAAAAATTTGAAATGGAGAGGAGGAGGAGGAGGAGGAGGAGAAGAGAAAAAAATTTGAAAATGGAGAGGAGGAGGAGGAGGAGGGAGGAGGAGGAGGAAGGCGGAGGAGGAGGGCAGAGGAGGAGAGGGGAGAAGGAGAAAAGGGAAGTTCGAAGGAAGAGGGAGTGGGAGGAGGAGGAGGAGAAGAGGAGAAAATCCAAAAATGGAGAGGAGGAGGAGGAAGGTGAGAGAGGAAGGCAGAGAAGGAGAGGGGATGAGGAGGAGGAAGAAGAAGAAAGAGAAAGAGGAAGAGTAAGAATAGGGAGAAAAGAGAGTGTTTTTAGACCAAGGGTATTTTTGTCATTTTTCGTGCCTCCTCGCTTGAGAAGTACACCGGTTCTGGCATGAGGGGCTGAATCGTATAAATTCTTCAAACTAAGAGAATTTTTTAATTGATTTGCGAATTATAGGTGGACCAACGTAAAATATATCAAACAAGAGGGTCCAGATGAAATTTATCCTTATTGATAACTAATATGTGTATGTTAATTGTATCCTTTAGTTTAAAATCAAATGATTCTAAAATTACGAGATTATTGTCTCATCAAAGTAGCAAAAATACTAAGAGACACTTTGTGTGCTATATGAAATTAATGCTTCATTTTCTAAAAGACACTAACAATTTGAACCTGGTTTTAGTGTGAAAGGTATAAAGTACATTAATCACCACGAAGAAGTTACATGTGACATAAAATGTAGATTATACTTGGAACAAGAAGAAGATGCAAACGTTTGACTTCGCCAAAATTCTATTAAAACAAAAACCAACAAAATACACTACGAAATGGAAAAACATAGCACAAAGTAGGAATGATAATGAGGCGGGAGTTGAGGATAGTAAAATGGGTCTTCCTTGGATTGTGGGAGACAGAGACAGCTCACACCACATGCACTCTCTCTCTCTCCCCCTCTCCCTCTCCTTCTCTCTCTATCTCGTTACGCTACAAAATACAAAACGCGGCTTTGAGAGAGAGGTAGCTCAATGATTCAATCCCCAGTCAAAAACATAATATATATATTCAAATTGGTTAATAATATTGCACAAGTCAGATACATAAAAATGACATGATGCAATGACATAATTGGCCCCCGGACCCCCAACCCAACCCAAACCCAACCCCTATTTGTCCTCTCTCTCCTCTCACTCTCCCTCTTGTCCACTTGATATATATACACACACACACACATTGACCAAGAGGGAGGGAGGAACAAGTAAAGTAGCTCAAGTGTAGATCTGGCCCAGCAACTAGCTAATTAAAGAAGGAAAAAAGGGGCCAGAACTACTACTAGACATGAGAAGAGGAGGAGGAGGAGCTGGTCATTTTCTTGCTTCTCTAGTATTATTATTGTTAGTGCTGATACTTGGAGCCAATGGGGACAACCCCTACAGGTTCTACACCTGGAAGATCACTTACGGCGATATCTACCCTCTCGGCGTCAAGCAACAGGTCAGTAGTCACACATTCTCTCCCATTCTTTCTTTGCCCTCCTTTCTATCTTAATTTAGATTATACTGTTTAGTATGTGAACCATTAAAAAAAACTAAGATTATACTTATAACTATACTGTAACATTGCATTAATGGATGGAGGTTGTGGTCAAATGCAACAGGGCATATTGATAAATGGGCAGTTCCCCGGGCCCCAGATAGACGCGATCACCAATGACAACATCATCGTCAATGTCTTCAACTACCTCAAGGAGCCTTTCCTCATCTCCTGGTAACTATTGCCCATGTGTTTTACTTTTTAACTTAGTTTTGTCTAAACTTAAAATGGAGAGTGATTATGTGGAGGCCCACCTACGTAGTTTCTAGTCAGGCATGTGCTTAATTAGTTTGATTCTGTTTGTTAAAGTTTTTTAATTAAATAAGATTATGGGATGTGGGCGGGGAAAGGAAATGGCTAGTATAAAAAGACAAGTGTGGCCCAGTTGGACTGACTAACACTTTTCTTTAATTATAATTATTACTTCACTCACATGCCACACCCCATCTCAGATCCGTGACTCTCTGCATTGAATTGAATTTTTACCAATTTTGTCAGTGCCCATGTCGACTAGTAATGTGTTTTTCTCTTTTACTACGTCTACATTGGAATTGCCGTTTTTCATTTAACAACCCAAAAGTTTCCCAAATAAACAATTCAGTTCAATGTTAATTAAAAGTCCTCATTTATACATGTAGATTTAACTTGAATCTTGTCGGAACAGGAACGGTATCCAGCAGAGGAGGAACTCATGGCAAGACGGGGTGTCGGGGACCAACTGTCCGATCAAGCCGGGAAGGAACTTCACATACGCTCTACAGATGAAGGACCAGATCGGCACCTACTTCTACTTCCCTTCTCTTGGTCTCCACAAGGCCGCCGGAGCTTTCGGCGCCATCCGGATTTATAGCCGCCCCCAAATTCCCGTCCCCTTCTCCCCTCCCGCCCGGGACTACACCCTTCTCGCCGGCGACTGGTACAAGACTAATCATTACGTGAGTCCCTCCTAACTCCACAAATGTATACACTTCATGTTTTAGAATATAGTATACGTTGAGTCTAGGGGTGTGCACAATGGTAATCTTGTGAATTCGGTAAACATGGGTATTTTGGTGAGTTCGGGATTGGTAATCCGCTATTCAAGATTTAATTCAACAAGCGATTTTATAAAATTTGGTAAATATCGGTGTTTGGTTTATAGACGCTGGTATTTTACCAAAATTTAACGAACATGGAAGTTGTAAAATGTAATTTGCTTAACTAGGTATATAAGGCAAAAAAACATAGAAGACATAGCTCCATCCATTGTTGTACTTACCGATGTTTTGGGTTGGGTTTTGATTAGATTGTTGATGCTTTCTACCTAGATTGTTTACCTTCGTCTTTGTTTTGAACTTTTAGATTTTAGGCCTCCTCTTTACAGTTTCATTAATGGTGTAATTCAAATTAATTTTTTCTCTCTACAATTTTAAGGCTATATCAATTGATTAAGGCCCAGCCGCCTACCAACATGAACAAGTTGACTTTGATCTTCTTGTTTTGATTTTTTTTAACCTTTTTTAACAATTTTGGTAAATATGGTAAATACGGAAAATACCAAACTTTATTCAGGATCGTTATTAAGAGAATTTTTTTTTTATTAATGTTTGATGTTCGATATTCGATATTCAGAATTTAGAGATATCAATTGCACACCCTAAGCAAGGCAACGTAACAAGTGCACATGTTAACAATGGTCTTCCTCTGGTGTAGATACTTCGGAGGCTCTTGGACGCCGGACGCAATCTTCCGGCTCCCAACGGGCTGCTCATTAACGGTCGCGGATGGAACGGATACACCTTCACCGTCAATCCAGGTGAGACCTACAGGTTTCGGATATCCAATGTGGGGCTCTCGACGTCCATCAACTTCAGGATACAGGGACATTTGATGAAGCTGGTGGAGGTAGAAGGATCCCACACCGTTCAGACAACCTACGCTTCCCTTGACGTCCACCTCGGGCAATCCTTCTCGGTTTTGGTCACCGCGAACCAACCCTCCAAGGACTACTACATGGTGGTGTCTTCCCGCTTCACCAATCCCATCCTCACAACTACTGCTGTCCTCCATTACAGCAACTCCCGTGTCGGAGTTTCTGGACCCGTCCCGGGTGGTCCCACCACTCAGATTGACTGGTCCCTTAACCAGGCCAGATCCATTAGGTACGACCTTTGCTTGCTTCCTTCCTTGCTTGCTCTATGTTATTTTACATTGTTTGTTACTACTGATCACGAGAATGTGTCAAATGGCAGACGGAACTTGACTGCGAGCGGACCGAGGCCTAACCCGCAAGGATCATACCACTACGGATTGGTCCCGACAACTCGAACCGTAGTCCTTGCGAACTCGGCTCCATTTATCAACGGGAAGCAGCGGTTTGCCGTGAACAGCGTGTCGTACGTTAATCCGGGGACGCCGTTGAAGCTGGCGGACTACTTCAAGATTCCGGGGGTGTTCAACGTCGGAAGTATGCCCAGCAAACCGTCATGGGGCGGGGCGTACCTTCAGACGGCGGTGTTGGGAGTGAACTACAGAGAGTACATTGAGATAATATTCCAGAACTGGGAAAACACCGTCCAGTCCTGGCATGTAGATGGACACTCCTTCTTTGTTGTCGGGTAATTAAATGAGCATATTTATTAATTAATTAAATCTTTGCATATGACGTCATATACAATTATATAATAATTTGGCCACAACATAACATTGATACGACTTTTCGGGTGGTCAGGATGGATGGAGGGCAGTGGACTGCTGGAAGCAGGGCTGGCTACAATTTGAGGGACACGGTTGCTCGTTGCACTGTTCAGGTACATTTTCTTACATATGTTGTACTTAGCTGTTTTATGTTCAATTCAATGTAGTTAACATCTACATATTTAACCTTGGCAATAGTTTGGTAGATGAATCATCATATTTTTAATTCGAATTCTCCAACAACTCCTCAAACAAATTTATCTATCATAAGTTTGCATGTGTTTAATATTACTTATGTACTATCAAAATTAATTCTACAACAATAACCATTGAGACTTAATTTGTGTGATCAAGTTGTGAATTGGAATATTGATGGGAGAATGGATGATGCAGGTGTATCCAAGATCATGGACAGCGATATACGTGTCATTGGACAACGTGGGGATGTGGAACATAAGGTCTGAGAATTGGGGGAGGCAGTACCTGGGCCAGCAATTCTACATGAGGGTCTACACTTCTTCCAACTCTTTCAGGGACGAGCTCCCCGTCCCAAGGAATGCTCTCATGTGCGGAATGGCCAGAGGCCGACACACCAGGCCTTAAAATTTAGTCCCTTCCTTTTTTGGATTATTTTATTTTTTGTGCTGTTGTTGTCACGAGAGGGTGACCAATTCGGCTAATTAACAATTGCATTGTTTGTTTAGAGATCGGTGAGCAAATCCTTGAGATGAGAGCTGGACTATTATTTATAAAGTATCAACTTAGTTTCCCACCAAATCATTTCATCAATAATTTTGTGTATTTTTTATATTGAGAGTCAATTACCCGATGTCCTACTTAGTTTTACATTGAAACTCACAGCTTTAAATTATCTCATATAGTTGATATTCTGTTGGAAATTGACGTGGTAAAGTTAGTAACAATTTAGCATATTCCGAATCCAGCAAACATGCCATCACTCCATTCCGATGGGCCACAATAATATCCACATGCTACGACAAGGTCGACGGTGCTTAAAATAGAACGTAGTTTAAGATTAACATTAGTTTTTTTTTCTAAAATTTTTGAAGTTATAAATACAAAATAAAAGGTATAAATTTCCTTTTTTTGATTTTTTTTTGTTTGCCTGAATAGTTTAAAGTATTAAATTTTTTCAATAAAGTATACGTTCATTCTAAAATACACGCAATACGCCTGTGTTGGAGATGATGATGTTATTTAGCCCGAACATTGCCTTAGAAACAGGGTATTAAAAAACAACCCGGAGGTCGACCCAGATTTGGTTCCGACCCCAGATTAATCGGTTCGACCAGTCTAATCAATGGTCGGACCGGAATTATTTTTCCTTCATATTTTAATGTAATTTTTTCGAATATAGATAAGTATATAGGAAAATAATCTACAAATTTTATAAAAAATATATAAAAATATCAAATTTCCAGAAATTGGGCAGTTCGCAAGGTTATTATTTTTTTGGTCAAAACTAAAATGTTCTGGGTCACGATTCATGGTCTGATCAGTCGAACCACCGATCGGACCGCATTTTTAAAACCTTGCTTAGAAAAGTTCAAGCAGTACGCCAAAGACAAAGCCCAACACCTTAACCCTCCAAATTTTGGGCCATGTTAAAACTAAGAAATTGTGGCCTAATATTTGCACAGTCTGGGCCTTTCTTTCTTATAACAACTATTCACACTATTTTTGCTGCGATATAATCATATAATGTAAAAGGACTTTTTTACTTTGGAAAAAAAGAATATTCCAATAGAAGGAGTAGTAATGTTCCGTAAACTGATAATTTTTGAAAACTAATAAAAAAAATTAAGTACAGAGTGGTCTCCAGCATTAAACTCTAATAATTTATCTATTGTTATTATTAATAACTTTTCGTAAAATTTTAGTGTTAATCAGGTTCCTATTTTTGAATCAAATTATATTCTGAAATAGATACATATATCATCGGAATTTACAAATTTCAAAAGATATTTTTTTGCGACACTAATTTGTGTTAAATTTATTTGTTTGATAAATTTTATATCGCCATCGAAGAAGTGTACTATAGTAAGTCAAGATTCTAGATAATTGTATAAACGCAAAGTATTTTTTTGATATTTACAATTCAAAAACTCAATTCTTTTAATATTTTTCTTCATCACAACGGTAGCATTTAAAAAAAGCTACTTCTGTAGGAAATTGGACCCATCAGGCCATCCTACTCTCTTCATTTTGTTCCACTAACTTATGGGCCTTATATATGGTCCCCGATAATATGGAGGCCCATTAACAAATACGCACACATATGTTCCAAATACCTTTTCAACCCTTCTCCTCCGGACCACTCCCGAACCCTAATTAGACAATTTAGCTTAAACCCTAAATCCTAGGAGTAGGAGGAGGAGGAACCACCACGACGAGCGGCAATAATGGCGGACACGGTGCAGTACCGGCTGGAGCGGATGCTCCCGGAGCTGGAAGACCTGGAGGAGCGTGCCCTCTTCTCCAAGTCTGAGATCGCCGACATCGTCAAAAACCGCCGCAAGTTCGAGTACCGCCTCAAGCGTCCGAGCCCCCTCAAGCACGACTACCTCGCCTACATCGACTACGAGACCTCGCTCGACTCCCTCCGTCGCCACCGCAAGCGCCTCGCCAAGGACCGCACCCTTTCCAAGTCCGACTTCGGCGCCGTCTCCCGTGTCCTCTACGTCTACAGACTCGCCACCAACCGGTTCAAGGGCGACTTGGACCTCTGGTTCCGCTACCTCGAGTTCTGCCGCTCCCACCGCAACGGCCGCATGAAGCAGGTTACCCCTATTAAACTTATTGTTGTGGCCGAATAGATTACAACAAGATGACTATCAGTAGGATCATTTGAACATAATTTAGTAATGAATGATGTCAAATTTATCGAATAAGCAAGTCTATATGTTAGAATATTTTTCAAATAATATCACTTTATGATTTAGCACTAACATTTTCGGAGTGTTATTTATTACTATGATCCCTTTAGGTATTGTAAGTTATGTATCTGATCTTCAGATATTCGTTTGTAGGTATTGGCCCAAGTTACAAGGTTTCATCCGAAAGTTCCCGGGGTCTGGATATATGCGGCTGCATGGGAATTCGACCAGAATTTGAATGTTGAAGCCGCCCGCGCCATGATGCAGTATGGCCTGAGGTTTTGCCCGACGTCTGAAGACCTTTGGGTTGAGTATCTCAGGATGGAGCTCACCTACCTCAACAAGCTAAAGGCACGTAGAGTTGCTCTTGGCAAGGATAAGGGTAGTCTTGCTCGTGATCCGGGAAAAGCTCGTGAAAAGCAGTGGAGAGACGACAACAAGGGACTGTTTATGTCACTCGATGAGGAGATGGAGGGTGATGATGAGTTGTCATTGTACGCTGAAAATGGAGATGTGCGGGAAAAGGCGGGTGATCTTTTTAGAGAACAAGGTCTTAAGTGTCTGCAGATGGTTTATCGTGGGGCCATTGTGGCTGCCCCTTGTAGTTTTGAGTTAAGGAAGCGGTTATTTGATGTATTTGAGGCAACGGACCTGGCACATTCCGCTGATACACGGGAGGAGATTCTTACTGATATGAGGAGGGACTTTTCAGAGGACCCACAGTACTGGGACTGGCTTGCCAGACTTGAACTGGCTTCTACAGAAAGTAAGATAAACTCTGGTTTGAATAAAGCAATTGAGGTATGGATTATATTACTTTAGTAATTTTGTCTATATTATTTTCTTAGCGATTAGTTGTCTGCTACCAATGGACAAATTATAAATGGGATTACCTTATCCTAGAGCTCTGTGATTGTAGGTCTATGAAGAAGCTTTACTAGCTGTGCCTTCTCCGACAATGTATCACCTCTATTTGAAGTTTTTAATGAATTGTGTTACTTCTGGAGGAGGAGAAGATGGTGAGCTGTATGTGTCGCGTCTTGTAGCGGTGTACGAGAAGGCTGAAACTATGTGCTGTATTAATGAGGATATGGCATGCGAGTATGTTTCGTTTTATTTGCAACTGGGTAGGTTTGAAGAAGCAAGAAAAATAGCAGCAAGCCTCTGTAGTGGAAAGCTTTCAAGTTCCGTAAAATTATGGATACTGAGGGTCTCTGTGGAAACAAGGTTTCTTACGAGAGATGATCCTACACACAGTAAGGCTAATGCAGCATCCTTCTTTGAACTCCTTGGAGGCGTGCTGTCAAAAGCATCAGTATCCGAAGCTGAGGACCTGTGGAAAGTGGTATGGTTTTTCTTGTCACTGTACTCGGTTCTTTTTTATGTTATTTGTGATGAAAGTTAACTGACATATCATGTAGCAAAAAAGGAAAGGAAACTTCAATGGTCTTAGTTTGTGTTTATTTGTGTTGTGTTGCAGGCACTTAAGTTCTTTGCACATGAAAAGCGTTATGTGGACAAGTTGGTTGAGATGGCTTTTAAGTCTGTAGCTAAACACGGGGGAGGCGATGATGGTTTCTCTCTACCTGCTGCCATCATGAGTTTTATTATTCAGAAGGATGGTATCGGGAGAGCGAGAGAGTTGTACAAAAGGTAGGAAATCACTTATCGGCTAAATCATTTGGTTAAAATTCAGATTATTGTGTGGTTCAACTCTGAGACTGTTCAGATTTTAGACGATGTGTGACTGGCATCCAATTTCCATGTCACACAGATTCCTAGCACTGCCGCACCCGGGTCTTCCTCTGTTCAGAAGTTGCATAGAGTTTGAAGAAAGCCTTGCTTCTCTTGGGGACAAGGACTGCCTTGCAAATGCTCGAAAGTTGTATGAATCGGCGCTTGCAAGTTACGATCAAAATGTTGATTTGTGGAGAGATTATTACGCAATGGAGATTAAGGTGAATCTTTCTGCTGCCAACTTTAGTATTAACATGTTTTGTAATTGGAAGTGAGATTGTGTGAACATGTGTTGTTCACTTAACTTATTCTTGTGCGATTTGCAGTGGGGAAGCACAGAAAGTTCAAATGCGTTGTACTGGCGAGCACGGAAAACTCTGCGCAGCTTTGCTGCATTCTCGGCTCCTAAGGATATGTTGTAGTCTTCTCTCTTTTTTTTTCCGAATAAAAAGAGCAGAAGCTAATTCAATTTTGGCCTACAATTATTATTTATCTTATGTATTGGTGTTGTCTCTGTTAGATAATGTTGAAATTAACGAATGTGCTTCAAAGATTTCTGAGAACAATGTTCTTAGGCATGTTTTTACACCATGATTAACATTACCGGAAGTTTGAACTTGTGACCTTGGAATCGAGCCGCCCTTGAGAGACTATTATGCTTAATGTAATAACCGTGAAATATTATTGAATATCTCTAAAAAAATTGG
>SOPF01027201.1:149683-162851 GCA_012979155.1 Hypericum perforatum | reverse complement strand
GTCTTTACTCTGTGGCGGTTGTCACGTTTGATTTTCGGGGCGTGACACTTAATAAGACGCTGGCATGTTTAATAGTTAATACCAGGCATTTCGATCAAGCAACTAGTAAAAAGCAGGGGCTGAGAGAGGTTAAAAAGATGAGATCAGATTGGATTGGGTTTGAAATTAATAAGTAATTCTGAATAGTACATTATTTGAGTGGATTGTGTTGATATATTTTTTTATGTGATACGACATTTTTTTCATACAATACTGTTTTTTTATCATGTGTATTTTTTTCCTCTATATTTTTGTAATAATGACATTTTTATATGATATTGGTCTCGGTGAGTTTTTTTCACTTTAATCTCAGATTTTAGACTTTCGCAAAAAAGTTTTCGACGTATATATTTTTGTATTTTTTTTACTTTTACAACATCAACATTTTTTTCATGTAATATTGATTCGTGTGAGAATTTTTTACTTTAGTCTTATGAGTTTTAATTTTTTATAAAAAAGTTGGAAAAAGTTTAACTTTGATACCTGTGGTTTGGCAAATTTTGCGTGATGATCTTGTGGTCCTAAAACACAACTCATGATCCTAAGGTTGGTTAATTATTTTGCAACGTAGCCTCGGGACAGATTCGAGCAAAAAAAAACCCTCTGAACCTAAAACTAAATATCGTTTTCAGTCCCATATGTTTAAAAATATTTTAAAGATCCCCTCTTTCTCCTCTTTTCTCTCACGCCTCTTCTTCTTCTTCCTCACATATCCTCGGCCTCCCAACATATCCTCGGCCTTGACGAAATGAGCAAGAGCTTTAGTTAGAGTTCTATGGAAGGATCGACCAAGTGGGGAAGGGAACCCTAACCTAAAGCTCTTGCTCATTTTGTCGAGGCCGAGGATATGTGGGAAAGAAGAAGAGGAGGGAGAGGAAGAGAAGTGAGAGAAAAGAGGAGGAAGAAAAGGAGGAAGAGGGGATCTTTATAATATTTTAAAAAATATGGGATTGAAAATGATATTTAGTTTTAGGTTCGGAGGGTTTTTTTGTTTCAGATCTGTCCCGAGGCTACGTCACAAAATAATTGACCAAACTCAGGATCATGAGTTGCGTTTTTTAAATTCAGGATCATCACGCAAAATTTGCCAAACCACAGGTATCAAAGTTAAACTTTTCCCAAAAAGTTTATTAGGTACTCAATCTAGCCCCTTAAAAAGATTTTAATTTTTTTATAATTAAGTATGTTTTTTTATGTATGTCTTTACTAAAGTTTAAAATTAATCCTACTAAAAAATTAATTAATCTTTAAATTAAATTAAAATTAAAAAAATTAGAAATGCCCGACTATCCAAAAAATTTCGCTCCACCATGTTTAAAAGTTCAGAGAATTCACATAAAAAAATGTGTGCAAATGCAAAAATTACTATTTGGAAAATTAGTGAGAATACATTCTTTATCATGTCCATTTTTCTATGCGCAAATGCAAGCAAAGATGGAAAGTGTGACAGAAAAATCAGGACAGAGTGGTCTACTTCTCCAAGATAAATTGCGTGTCGTCGAAAAAAAAAATCCCAAAACGACACAGTTGCAAATAAACAACAAATCGGTTATTATTATTTGTTGTATTTATCTTCTACCGGGGAAATCAAGCTTCTAGAAGAGTTATTTATTTGGTTATTTTCTCCCTTGATATAAATAAATCCAATAAGATGTGTTTGTTTGTTTACGTATGGAGATGGTATGTATTCTAGAAGGTAGGTCAGAGGGAGAAGTGTAGGGGATTCATTTGGGAATATGACTATTTTTTCGGGGGAGCATTTTTTGATTACGAATTTACGGTGCCTATAAATAGGATAATAAATATATATGACCATCTCTCTTCTTCTCTTCTCTCCCCCTTTGTTTTTTTTTCTTTCTTTCTTTCTCCCTCTCTCTCTCTAAAGTAAAATATATAAATTGATTGTGTCTCTACAACAAATACGGTGCGTTTCTACGTTTTTGTGATTTAATTTCTTGGAATGTACGTACGTGTTTCTATGTAAATGTGCATGAGACACGTGTATTTTCTGTTTTAGCGATGAGGGGCGGTGATGCGGCGGAGAAGGGGACGACGACGCAGAAGGTGGCCATGTACAAGCTGTTTGTGTTCGCCGACCGGACCGACATGCTGCTCATGGCGGTCGGAACCATCAGCGCCATCGGCAACGGCCTCGCGCAGCCGCTCATGACGCTCGTCTTCGGCCAGCTCATCAACTCCTTCGCCACCGCCCAATCTTCCGACGTCGTCCATACCGTCTCCGAGGTACTACCTACCGTAATCCCCCTCTTAATTAGTTAAATCAATTATTATTATTATTCCTTGTTAATTAATGGCCATCTTTATTTTCAACTTCTGTATTAAATCTTTTTATTATTTTTAGTAAGAGAGAGAGATATATCCGTGGACCGTGAACCCATTTTGGGACTAGGGTAATTTGGTAAAATTTCATTAATGGGATTCTCTCTCCATAATCTCTGCAACTACTATTTTTTGAATTGATTAGCCATTAAATTGTATCTTTCTCTTTTCCATTTCTCTCTCCCATTAATTAACTTCCTAGTTAATTAGTCAACTTCCTAGTTAATTAGTCATTAATTCTAATAAACTAGTATGAATAAACTAATAAACCAGTATCAATAAACCAATAAACCAGTATCAATAAACTAATAAGCTAATATCAATAAACCAATAAACCAGTATCGATAAATCAATAAATAAGTATCAACAAACCAATAAACCAATAAATCAATAAACCAGTATCAACAAACCAATAAACCAATAAATCAATAAACCAATAACTAATAAACTAATAAACCAGTATCAATAAAACATAAAATTAGATGAAAACAGTTGTAGGTGACATAAAATTAGGGGTTTTAATTAGAAGATTTAAATATTAACTTTTCCTTAAAAAATAGGATATTTAATAATGATTATGCTAAAAAAGAGGAAGTCAAAAATGCCCTTGAGTTATTTACACCATTAGATCAGAATATTTGTAAAAAATTGCTAATCAGATGGTCTAGATTTGAGTCCCCATATGGAAACATCCCCTATGAAGTCCCCATAGAATCCAACAATTTCCAGTAACTTGCGTCTATTCCGCCGGTTATTTATACACATGAACTACTCGGTCTCCCAACATATGCTTCATGTGAAATATATGACACACACCCACTTTAATTCATTTGTACATTCACTAATTATATTTCTCGTTTTTGCACTGATATACTTGTACATTTGTTAGGGCACCACAATTAGATTGATTTATGATACTCTGATTCTGTTCTTAGGATCTTTGTTACATGGTTAGGATCATTTTTATTTTTCATAATCCGGTTTATCTAACAGTATTGTATAATTATTATATATTTTGATTTATCTTGTTGATGGTTTTTCGTTATTTGAAAATGTCCCCAATATATCTTTCACGAAATTATCAACGAGATATATATTTGTTGGTTTTGATTTATCTGTACATTGTTTGTTTTTGAACTCTGTATCGCCGTTAGGTAAGTAGACACCGGATAATAAGTTGTAATTTGAAACCGTAGTCAATATCTAACACAATATTATCAAAATAATTATTAAGATCACCGGACATTATCATCAAAGCTTATATTACAACGATGATGAATCATGATATATGCAAATATATATATATATATATATATATATATATATAAAGAGAGAGAGAGAGAGAGAGAGAGAGAGAGAGAGCTATAGTAGTCGGATCTTATCGTACTATAATTATCACAATATTGGCTTTACCGGTATACCATAATATTCAGACAGTCTGCTACTTTTATATAGTATATAGTATAGGGAAATGGATCATCCTAGTCATTTGCTTTTTCTGGTAAATAGGGTTAGGTCGCTTCATCTCTAATCATTTTAATCATAAGTTATCATCATGCCTATTAATAATATTTAATAACACCCTTCAAAAGAAGGCATCATAATAATGTCACTGTTAGTAGCTACTAATTAACAACCACAATTTATGGTAAAACAGTGTATGCCACCTGGCACCATCGTGTATAATTAATTAATTATTTTATTTATTTATAAGCTTGATCAATATCAATTGATTCCAATGTTTCAGGTAGCTCTGAAGATGGTCTACTTGGCAATCGGCGCAGGCATAGCTTCATTTCTACGTAAGGCAGACTTCCCTCTCTTTTCTTTGATATGTACATTGAGTTATACTGTGTAGGAGGATAGTATAATCTTCTTGTTGTGGTTGCAGAAGTTTCAACTTGGATGGTGACCGGAGAGAAGCAGGCTGCCCGAATTCGAGGCCTCTACTTGAAGACGATCCTACGACAGGACATTGGCTTCTTCGACACCGAGACGACAACCGGCGAGGTCATTGGGCGGATGTCCGGGGACACCGTTCTTATTCAAGACGCCATGGGAGAGAAGGTACTTCAGAATTACTGCTGCCTTGCATTGCATTGGTCATAACTCTCCCGGTGATCGTGGTGGATACGGTTTCTGCAGGTTGGCAAGTTCATACAGATGGTGTCGACCTTTATAGGAGGCTTCGCGATCGCCTTCACAAGAGGGTGGCAGCTGACACTGGTGTTGCTGTCCTGCATCCCGCTGCTGGTGTGTGCTGCCGCAACCATGATGCTCATCAATTCCAAGATGTCTAGTCGCGGACAGATTGCCTATGCTGAGGCCGGAAATGTCGTTGAACAAACTGTCGGATCCATCAGAACTGTAAGTTATCCCGCCTTTCCGTAATTAAAAACAAACTGGTTTGGTCACTTGCATTTTGTTAAAGAATCTCCTCTTCTCCAAGGTTGCAGCCTTCACCGGGGAGAACCATGCAATAGATAAGTACAATAGCAAGCTGCAAATTGCCTTCAACGCAACCGTGCACCAGGGGGCTATCTCTGGGTCGGGTCTCGGTTTTGTGCTGCTTGTCCTCTTCTGCTGCTACGGACTCGCCATATGGTACGGTTCCAAATTGATCATAGACAAAGGGTATAATGGTGGCAAGGTGATCACAATCATCTTCAATATCATGAGTGGAGGAATGTAAGTCCCCTCATCGTTCCCCAGCTTTGTTCTGTTAATTGAAAGCCATTATTGGCCTTGGACTAATATTCACCTGCCCTGTTACAGGAGCTTGGGCCAGACTTCTCCGTGCGTGAATGCATTCTCAGCAGGACAAGCAGCCGCATTCAAGATGTTTGAGACAATCAAGAGGGTACCGACGATTGACCCATATGACGTATCAGGGATCGTTCTGGATGAAGTAGAAGGAGACATTGAGCTTAGAGATGTGTACTTCAAGTATCCTGCCAGGCCCGACGTGCAGATCTTCTCTGGCTTCTCCCTGCAAGTTCCAAGCGGTACAACTGCCGCTTTAGTCGGACAGAGTGGGAGCGGAAAGTCCACTGTGATTAGCCTGGTGGAGAGGTTCTACGATCCTGATGCCGGGGAGGTACTGATTGATGGAGTTAATCTGAAGAAGCTCAAGTTGAATTGGATACGAAAGCAAATTGGGCTAGTTGGCCAGGAGCCGGTCCTGTTTGCAACTAGCATAAAAGAAAATATAGCTTATGGGAAAGATGGCGCGACCGATCAAGATATTCGAACAGCAATTGAGCTCGCCAATGCTGCCAAGTTCATCGACAAATTACCACAGGTAAACCGAATTACTAGCTGGCAGTGTGAGCCCTGATGCTTCTATTTGTTTGCAAGTTGTAATCTAATAATCAGGAAAACATGTATTGCTCCACTACATAGGGACTAGAGACAATGGTAGGGGAGCACGGAACTCAGTTGTCGGGTGGACAGAAGCAGAGGATCGCAATTGCAAGAGCCATTTTGAAGAATCCGAAGATTCTGCTTCTTGACGAAGCAACCAGCGCGCTAGATGCCGAGTCTGAGAGGATCGTTCAGGACGCCTTGGCGAATGTTATGAGCAATCGTACCACACTGGTCGTTGCGCACCGTTTGTCGACTATCCGAACTGCAGACCTGATCGCAGTAGTGCAAAGTGGAGCGATCATAGAGAAAGGTGAAGACAATATGCTACTCCTTGTCCTTGGCATGAGCTCAAACTTCTCAAGTTTGCTCATTAGAGCTATGTTGCGTTCGTTTCAGGATCCCATGAAGAGTTGATTAAGAACCCGGAAGGGGCATACTCCCAGCTAATTCGCCTCCAAAAAAGAGCCAACGAAGCTGAAGAATCTATGGATGGGGACACAGATACTTTGGAGATGAGGTCCGACTTTCAGAGGATGTCATCTCTAAGGTCCACAAGCAGAGGCGAGTCATCAGGTAGGCGGTCCTCATTCTCTATTGGGACTGCAGCCTTTGGCATGCCTGGTTACGTGCACATAGAAGATGAACAAGGACGAGACGATACCGCAGACGATCAAGCAAAGAAGAAGCCCAAGAGAGTCTCTGTATGGCAGCTTGCCCGTCTCAACAAGCCCGAGTTGCCAGTTCTGCTGATTGGAAGTATAGCTGCAATCATCCACGGACTAATATTCCCCATCTTTGGTTTTCTCCTCTCATCAGCAATTAGCATGTTCTACAAGCCACCAGATCAGCTGCGTAAGGACTCGAAGAAGTGGGCATTGATCTTTGTCAGCTTAGGTGTTGTTAATGTCATAGTCCTCCCACTGCAAAACTACTTCTTTGGAGTTGCCGGTGGAAAATTGATCGAACGCATTCGTTCCATGACGTTCCAAAAAGTTGTGCACCAAGAAATCAGCTGGTTCGACGACTCTGCAAATTCAAGGTACGCAAAATGCATAATGTACCAAAATTTTGGTTTTCGAAGAGCTCCTTGGGAAACCATTCTTGACCTTTTCCTCTTGTGGTGTATCTGTAGTGGTGCTATTGGTGCAAGGTTGTCCACAGATGCTTCCAACATTAGGAGTCTTGTTGGTGATGCTTTGGCCTTAATTGTGCAGAATGCCTCGACCATCATCGCAGCGCTGGTCATATCTTTCTCTGCAAACTGGATTCTAGCATTTGTAGTCATCGGTGTGTCACCATTTATGCTGGCCCAAGCTTCCTTTCAGTCAAAGTTCTTGAAGGGGTTCAGTGCCGATGCAAAGGTTAGCATTTTCTTTCCGTTTTGCCAACCTTTTTCGATAGAACAAGGCTCCGGCATCATCAGAGAATGAAATTATGTTGCCTATGTTGGTATGTCCTCGGTAGGTGATGTATGAAGAAGCAAGCCAAGTGGCCAACGACGCAGTCGGAAGCATCAGGACTGTTGCATCTTTCAGCGCCGAGAAAAAAGTGATGGAGATGTATGAAAGTAAATGCGAAGGCCCGGTGAAGAGTGGTGTTAAGCTCGGACTTATTAGTGGCACCAGCCTCGGCGTCTCATTCTTCATGCTTTACTGCACAAATGCATTCATTTTCTACATTGGATCCATCCTGGTACAAAAAGGGAAAGCAAGCTTCGGAGAGATCTTCAAGGTACAATTGGAAATGATGGGCCACACACTTCACATGCTGATCGAAGTTCGCGATGTTTTAGTACTAACCACCCTCAAACTTCGTCAGGTTTTCTTTGCGATTTCAATTGCAGGAGTTGGCCTTTCACAGTCCAGTAGCTTCGCTCAGGACAAAGCTAAAGCGCAGGACTCAGCAGCTTCAATATTCGGCATTATTGACAGGAAGCCGAAGATAGACTCGAGCATTGAAGAAGGTGTTACCCTTGCAGAAGTGAAGGGAGAAATCAGGCTTGAGCATGTTGATTTCAAGTACCCGACGAGACCAGATATTCAGATCTTCAAGGATCTATCCCTTTCAATCCCCTCTGGAAAGGTACTGTACTACTGTATATTGACAGCTTAAGCTGTCAACTTCATTTGCATGGAATAGTGGAACCGTGCAACAGATCACCAAGCATTTTCTCTGCAGACAGTAGCTTTGGTTGGAGAGAGCGGAAGTGGGAAGTCGACAGTGATCAGCCTCGTTGAGCGGTTCTACGATCCCGACTCCGGCTCTGTATATCTCGATGATGTCGATATCAAGAAGTGCAAACTGAGCTGGCTAAGACAACAGATGGGATTGGTCAGTCAAGAACCAGCCCTCTTCAATGACTCAATCAGTGCAAACATAGCTTACGGCAAGACAGGAGCTGTAACCGAGCAAGATATCATTGCAGCCACAAAAGCAGCAAACGCACACAACTTTATCAGCTCGTTGCCGCAAGGATACGACACCAATGTGGGAGAGCGAGGTGTGCAGTTGTCTGGCGGGCAGAAGCAGAGGATAGCAATTGCAAGGGCCATTCTGAAGGATCCAAGAATCCTCTTGCTTGATGAGGCAACGAGTGCACTTGATGCAGAGTCAGAGCGGGTGGTCCAGGATGCGCTGGATAAGGTCATGGCAAACCGGACCAGCATCGTCGTCGCTCACCGCCTCACAACCATCAGAGGTGCTGATATCATTGCAGTGGTGAAGAACGGTGTGATTGCTGAGAAGGGAAGCCATGACGTGCTCATGAAGATAAACAACGGAGCTTATGCTTCCTTGGTGGCACTTCAAACCTCAAATTAGATTCCCCACGGCCGGAGCAAACCGGAACAAGGAGAATAACTAACTAGTAGACGCAATATATTCAATTTTGTTTACCACAGTTGGACACTTAACTAGAGCAGGCAGGCTAATGTACCTTGCTTCATCATTACTTGAAGGATCTGCAACAATGCACATATATAGCAGACTTGCGTAGAGCGAGTTAGCTCTTAATGTCCTTCTATGACACTGAACAAAAAGATCAGCCAAAAATGAGAACCATTGGTACAATCAATTTGAGGAAAAAAAAACTTCACTTTCTCATTTCAAACCAACAAGAGTACCACATCCGCGAACTTGATCAAGAGCTCAGTACAGTGGAAAAAATTTACAACCGCATTCCTGCCTCTGAAATACAAATTGGAAACGATGACCAGCTAGCTTCATTTTCCACAACAATCCTCCCACTTAACAAGTTGCAGTTCAACCTAGTAAACTTGGTCCGTATTACTGGAGGGAATTCGTTGCCGCCTCTCCACGTATCCTGATGGGAACCACCCGGCTTTGCCTTTGCATTCTCCTTCTGACCATCCTGTTGGACTCACCTGAAGGAAAACCCGGATCAGAATGAATGACAAAGTTCTACGATGAATAAGTAGATGCACGGACCAACAAGAGAAGACAAATCAAGCATGGAGAATGGTATTTCCTCTTTTACCCTAACATCATGACTTGCAGAATTCAGACCAAATTATACTATGATGGCCAATCGAGAACGATAAAGGGGGTCGAGAAACTGCAGGCACCTGTCTGACCACAACATAGTCACCAACAGCCAGACCCAGCTCCTTTTCTGTTTCAGCAAAAAATGGAGCCCTTGCCTGCCACAAACATAACACAAACAAGTAAGGCCCTTATTTAACAGCGTGGATCAGTGTCGTGCTATAAACAATGGTTGTCAATGTAAAAGGCCCTTAATTCTGGTTGGATGCAAAAGTCAAAACAAGTTGCTAACAACGAAGTAGCAGACATAGTCATTAAATCATTTTAACGAGGAATTAGAAATTGGAAATAAAAGATATCCCTGTGATAGATTTCCCTGTTACATGTCCGTAGAGCCCCCGTACATAAAATTAGAACAGTTTATAATTCAAAAGATTCTTGAATTCTTCCATATACCCAGAATACCAATCTCTTTCTGACCTACACAAGCCAGGAATTTTGCACGCAAATTTTCTTTCGAGGCCCACAACTATTCAAAGAATGCACAACTCTCTCTAAGTCCCTGATAAGCAAAACTCTTCTAAAGGTAATGAAAGCTCACTTCCGCTAAAAAGTATGTGGTTTTCTCTGAGCCACCCTCCGGAAGAACAACAGCAGTAGATATCACCGGCGGAGCAGCCTCTTTCCTTTGCTTTTCGGAGACCATCTGAGATGAAGGCCAGGCAAGACATGTATTTAAATTATTCACGGAGGCTTTAATTATGGAATACCTCAGTCAGATAAACTAACCTCTGCTTCGACCTCAGCAAGAATAGCAGCAATGCGCAGATGATAGTTCTTTTCTCCTTCAACCTTTGCAGAAAAATGCATGTTCATCTTAATAATGAGGCGTACGAAACAAATGATGTACAGATTGGAGGACACTATAGTACGACATTAGGTATGTACCAATGAAACAAGCCTTTGGAAAGTCAGTCTTTGCTGCTGTGCATCAACAGCCGCCAATGCAGCTGCTGCTTCTTTACCAAGAACTGCCATGTTAGCTTTTACCTCTTGCATTTTAGCTTCTGCAGCGTGCAACTTTGCAACATTTTCAGGAATTGGAGCCTCCCTCATCCGCGCTTGTCTTCTGGAAACCTCTGCTGCCTATTATTTTCGAATTCAATAGCCAAGTATGATCAAGTAAAGCAAAACTTAGAAGCAAGATCGCTGTAACTGTAACCACCTGGGTCTCTGCTTCTTGTCTCATCCGACTGTAACGTTGAGCAAGATGACGGGCATCTTCTAAGGGAGCACCAGATATCATTGCTCTCAAGGGATCCAAAATCTGGAAAGGAAAATATGATTTTGAAGCTTGTCAATATATTAAAGGTTCCTAGCTTTTGCAGAAGATAGCTAGTGATTAGTGTGTACCAATGACATGGATGAAGAAAGAAATCTTGTGACACACTTTATCATGCATGGCGAGATATTGTTTATATGAATCAATACCAATATATTTGGAATCCACAGCCACATAGGCACTGGGTTTGATACCTAGCTAGTCTTAGCTTTCTACTAGCTCTCTCACTAATCTAAGAAGTAAAAAATTAGACACCATTCGGCAACGCAGAAAGGAAAGAAAGACATCTCCATTCCATTACCTGTGAAAACAGTAAGCGAACCAGGTCTTCTTGCTCCTTCTCCACATGCTTACGAGCACCACCATATATAGCTGCAGCCTGAGCTAGCATGTTCTCATTGGCGTTCTCAGTTCCATATCGGCAGCAGTCCTCTGAAAACTTGGTACCTGACTAACAAAAAGTTTGCTAAGGTTCTTTCCCACACGCTTCAATATTCTACTTTATGAATTCAATCACATAAAGGTAGTGTTCCAGTTCCAATGAAAATATGGTGTATGTTACCAGCTTCGATATGCTTGTATCCTATGGCGGTGAATGCTTCTGCAGCTTTTACAATGTCTTTCTGAAAATCCTATAGCCAAAATTGGGAAATGGGAAAAAGGAAGCTCTGAGTAAAAGAAGAATACGAACAAAGAGAACAATCACCAACATTAAAAATACTACAGGAATCATAAAACATAAATGCAAGATAATATTAGGAGCTCCTCCTCAAGTAAGCTTTTAACCATAAGTTGCTCTTTTATAACAGAAACTTTCCGCAGCGGATGACAAGCTTATTATAACGTTACAGATAAACTAGAGGCCAGAAACTAAATTAACTGATAAAGGATAACGTGCTTTGTTCGTAAAAGATAAAATGGAAGGGAGTAAGTGAAAGCATCAGACCCTCCCAGCACGTGTTGCCCTATAAAATTTCTCGAGCTGCTGATGCCTCTGCATCTCAACCTCGTCGACGACCATGACATCAGAGCTCTCATAGCCGCTTCCACCCAACTGCTTTATCACAGCCTACAAGTCCAAAACAACAAACCAATAACATCAAGCAAAAACGGTGAATGGAAATGTGCATACGAGGCAATAGAAGTTGCTGCATTCTCTACACATGGCCCTGAGAATCAGAGAGGTGAATGCTCTACGAGAATCGGCGGAGGCGGAAGCCAGGCAATGAGCCCAAGCACTTGAACTGAATGAACGAGCTAGTGAAGAATTCCCCGCCGCAAAAGCGTGGGTGTGAAGAACCCTAACATTATTCCTAAACAAGGCCCAATTTTTGCGTCTTCAAAAGAAAACCCTTTAAATGTGAAAAACCTCGATCTCGAAATGAAGCAAACCCACCCAACCCGGATGGAGAGATTTACAACTTACTTGTTGCTGCTTGGCCACTTGCTCTCTGAGCTTGCTCGCTTGTTTCCTCAGTGCATCCATTTCTTTCCTTCTTTCTTCCTTAAAAGCCTTTCCTTTCTTTTCCTCGGTGGATCTGTGTGTGTGTGTGTGTTGTTATCTTCTTCTTCCTTCCCCCTCCCTTCTTTTTATTTATTTATTTATTTATTTATTTATTTAGCTCTCACCGTCTCTTGTCTTGTCTTGTCTTGTTGGCTGGAGTTGTAATAATATTCAAAGCAATGCAATCCCAGTAGCCGGAGGGAGGGGTAGCCACCGCCACGGTTGGTTCTATTCCAACGATAAAAATTGGTTTTAAACGCATATAATCATCATTTTAATTCCAATTTTTTTTATTATCAAAAAATAGGTTTTTTTTTGTTTTTATAAAAAAATAGGTTTTTTTTTTTGTTTTTATCAAAAAATAGGTTTTGGCCGGTAGGGTAGTCGCCATCTCAAACATTTTAACATCTACATTATTTATGATGAAGCGAGTGAAAACTTCCAAAATGGTCCACATTTATTATAAACACTCATTCTATAACCCTCTCCGCTTACAAAGGAAACAAAGAAACTTAAATCTAGCTCATTCGATTAGAATATATTCTAAAAGATCATAATCTAATGGCTATTAATGACCAGAGATATTTACGACTTTTGCCAAACCCATTTGATTTCTAAATAGTTAATAATTCTCTCTTTTTATGCAAAATATCATTTAATCCCCTTTTATAGGAAATTTTAAAATTCGAATTCATTAATTAGTTACAGCAAAAAGGAATTAACCCACGTTCTCCGAAAAAAACCGTCCACCTTCCCTTCATTAATCAAAAACTGTTCATTTTGAAAGAAACAAAATATAAAAAAACTCTCCACATTCCATATTCTTCGGGAACAAAACAAAACATAAAAAAATAAAGAACAAAGCCTCTCTTCATCTTTCTCTCCGTCAAACCCATTTCAGCAGCCTCTTTCCATTGAACCCATTACTTTCGTACCCATTCCAGCTGCCTTAAACCCTAAACCCACTCGGCCTGCCTCTCCTAGTCGAAGTACGTCCACCCTCCGAAGCCCGTCGAAGCGCCACGACCCAATAATTTATAACATGGAACCAGTAATGTAAGACTTTGTACCAGTAA
>SOPF01027201.1:77892-149673 GCA_012979155.1 Hypericum perforatum | reverse complement strand
AATAATTTATAACATGGAACCAGTAATGTAAGACTTTGTACCAGTAATACATGACTTTGAACCGGTGAATAGGATTTTAAACCAGTAATATATGACCGTAAACCGGTAGTGTAGGACTTTGAACCAATATTGTAGGACCTTGAACCAGTAATGTATGACCTTCAACCAGTAATATAGGAATGTGAACCAACAATCTGGAAGGTTGAACTAATAATTTATAACATGGAACCAGTAATGTAAGACTTTGTACCAGTAATGTTGGACTTTGAACCAGTAATGTATGACTTTAAACCGATGATGTAGGACTTTGAACCAGTAATGTATGACTTTAAACTAGTAATTTAGGACTTTGAACCAATATTATAGGACCTTGAACCAGTAATGTATGACCTTAAACAAGTAATATAGGAATGTGAACTAATAATCTGGAAGGTTGAACCAATAATTTATAGGGTTAATTACCCTCAAGTCCCTGTACTATTGATGATTTTGTAATAGGGTCCCTGTATTATTACGATATGTTATACGGTCCCTGTGTTATAACGAAATATTGGTCTTGGGTCCCTAAAATAACTGAGGCTGATGTCAGCAATTGTTTTTCATTTTTTTTATATTGAATTGACCAAAATACCCCTGAAAATTAAAAAATAAAAACATCTCCCTCTCTGAGGCCGATTCTTCTTCCTTGCGACCGACCAAATCTTCTTCTACCTGAGGGTAATTAACCCAATAAAAAAGGAAAAAATCTTCTTCAACCTCAAGCGAGATCCAAACCGACCAAATCCAAATCCAAAATATGCTTTTGGCGGTGGAACCCAAATCCAAACCGTTCGTCGCCGTTGATTTCTTGTTTTAATGAATTAATTTTGAAGCGCGGGGAGGGGGTGCACATAGAAGGAGTACTCGGTGTCGATAGCTTCATCGGTGTAGGCATTGGGAAGGGCCTCATCGTCGCCTCCATCGTACACGGAGTACTCGTAGTCGATGTTGTCGTTCTCGTAGGAGGTTCCGACGGCATAGCAGGTATCGTCAGAGGGAGGGCTATATCGTATCCTCCTCCATACGAGGTCGGGTTGTACTCGTCGAAGTCATCGACCTTGTCATCTTCCCTCCTCAAATAGTAAGGCATCTCGCTCCTTTTTCTACTCTCTCCTCCTCTGGGATTCTTTTGGGTATGTGTGTAAGATGTGAGACTGGAGAGGAGGATTTCGTCGTTGGAATTATTTTAACTGGAGAGGAGGAACTGGTCTAATTCTTGGCGATGGCATTTAACTTGCTCAGTGAAGTCTTTCGACAATGAGGAGGAGAGAATGGAGGGAGATTGAGAAGCTGCGAGATTATTCTGGTGGTGGCCGGAGAAGGAGAGGCGGAGGCCAGTGGAGATGTTATTCGGCGGGGAGGTCCGGTGGAGTTGGGAGAGTTCTATCAGCTGAGGCGGCGGTTGGTGCGAGGATTGGATTGAGAATGACTGGCTGGTGATCGGCGGTGGAGTTGCGCCGGCGACAGGTTCTCTTCCCCTCTTCCTTGAAACCGGACGTGATTTTGTAGGGTTGAAGATAGTTTTTATTTTTAAATTTTCAGGGGTATTTTGGTCAATTCAATGTTAAAAAACAAAAAAAAAAGTTGATGATGTCAGCCAAGGTTCAGCCAGGGACCTAATATCAATATTTCGTTATAATACAGGGACCTTATAACATATAATAATAATATAGGGACCCTATTACAAAATCGTCAATAGTATAGGGACTTGAGGGTAATTAACCCTAATTTATAACATGGAACCAGTAATGTAAGACTTTGTACCAGTAATGTTAAACTTTGAACAGTAATGTATGACTTTGAACCGATGATGTAGGACTTTGAACCGGTGATGTAGGACTTTGAACCAGTAATGTAGGACTTTGAACCAATATTGTAGAACCTTGAACCAGTAATGTATGACCTTAAACCAGTAATGTAGGAATGTGAACCAATAATCTAGAAGGTTGAACCAATAATTTATAACATGGAACCAGTAATGTAAGATTTTGTACCAGTAATGTTGGACTTTGAACCAGTAATGTATGATTTTGAATCAGTGATGTATGACTTAGAAGAAGTCAGAAACGTCAAAATGAGAGGAGCTTGTCTGATTTTCGTTTAATTATATTTAGAACTAATGACGGCTCAAAATAGGGTTTCGGGAAAAAAAGTGTAGTTAATGGAGAGAGAATATAGGTTATTAATATGATTTTGGCAAATTAGGTGGGGTAGTTATGATTTAATCCTAATTAGGTGGGATGATTATTAATAGAGAGAGAAACTACAACAGTTAGTAGATTTGGTTAATTGACGATATTAACCTTATCCCTAAATAGGGACAAACTAATTGTCCCAGGTAGCCACTCCCGAATACTAGTAGGGTGGGTGAGTACTGGATAATTCGTTCGGATTATACAAATTTTTCACTATTTCAATTATCCAAACTATTTTTTATGATATCCAAATTCGAATTTGAATACGAATCCAAACTATGAATTATCTGACATTTGTTATTTGAATATTTTTTGGATACAGATAGAGATAATCTGAATTATCCAATTTTTCAAGTCTTTAAAATAAATTAAAATGATTAAAGATTTACCATAATTTCAAGTCCCCAAAGTTATTAATAACTTAGAAAATTAATATACATATAACCATGAAACTCATTTCCATTGATTGAAAAGAAGAAAGATAAAAAATTTGAAAAACAAATACAGTAAATATTAAAATTTAAGGTTATCCACACAAAAATTAATCAATTTCTCATTTTAGCTAAAAATAAAAGAAAACCAACGTTTTCAAAGGACAAAGGACAAGGAAAAGAAATTGTATCTGATCTTGAGCGTTTGCTTCCAGAACCTAGGGAGCGCAAATCCAAACGGATGGTCCGGATGATGCTCTCTTATCAAAAGCCATTTCGATTTTTGGGTCTCTAGATGCAAAGTCGGTTCCCGTGCTAAGATTTCAGCAAAAAGTGGTGGGCCTCTTTAAGCAGTAGGCAGCATAAATCTGGAGGTGCATGCATCAAATGTCCTTAATCAAGCTTGGACGGTGGCCTCTTCTGCTGGTATTTCTATAAGAACTAACGAAAAGGAGATAATTGAAGATCTTGATTCAGTATTACCCGTGAACGCTGGCGGACTAGTTGTTGAAGTTGGTATTAGTCAAGTGGACAAGGGGATAATCTGTCCAAATGAATTACATCTTTTGGAATTGTCGGGGGCTAAACGCCTCTGAAAAAAAAAATGCAAGGTGAAAAGTTTAGTTAGAAAACATAATATCGGGGTTTTGGCGCTTGCCGAAACAAAAGTGGAAAAACCCGACTCACGTCTTGCTCATCAAATTTGGAGACGTGAGCTTCTGGGTTGGGAGGCTGTCCCTTCATTGAGGTCAGGTGTTATTTTGACCATTTGGAGCGAAGGTTTTTTTCAATGTTTAGCTATTTTAAAAGGGAGGAACTGGATTTGTCTTGATGGTGTTTTGGTTGACCAAAGTCGCAGAAGTTTTATTTTAATTACTTGTCTTAGCTGCAGATCAGCTAGCTATTTGGTTGGAGTTGAAGGCTCTTAAGGCATCGTTAGGAAGCAATCTATGGTTAATTATGGGAGATTTCAGTGCTGTGATTTCTAGAGATGAACGAAGGGGGGTTTCTAACTATGGTGTTTCTACTTCTCGACAGTTTAATAGCTTTATCTATGACATGAACATAATTGATTTACCTCTTATTGGCAGGTGGAGGAACACCATCGGATCTGCTAATAGGATTGATCATGTCTTGGTATCAAATGATTGGCTTCAGTCTTTTCCATGTTGTAATCTCAGTGGTTTGTGTAAGGGACGCTCGGATCATAATCCATTATTGTTGAGAATTACAGACCGAAATTGGGGTCCAAAGCCAGTCCGTTTTATTGTTTCTTGGCTGCTTCGTCTAGATTTCAAAGAAAAGGTGGCTGCTTGGTGGAGGGAGTTTGACCATGATGCTAGAGGACCTAATCAAATTATGACCAAACTTAAGAATTTAAAAGCAAAGCTTAGGTCCTAGAACCCGAACCCTCTAGCAGATGTGCAAATTGCTCGGAGACAGGAGGCACAAGCTGATTTGTGCCATAAGCAAGTTATGGTAGATTCAATTTGGTGCCACAAGCAAGTTATGGTAGATTCAATTTGGAGGCAGCGTTCTCGACTCTCCTGGGGCTTACATGGTGATCGTAACACAAAGTATTTTCATGACTTCAAGAATCCGGAACAAGTCTAACTTTATAGGTAAGATCCACGCTAGCCATGGTGTTCTCACGGAACAAGTCTAACTTGATAGTGTTTCGCCTGTAGTGAAATGGTCTCTTTCTTGAAGAATATTAGAATAGCTGTGGTTCTTATTAAGATTAACTTTAAGAAGGCTTTTGATTGTGTTTCTTGGTTTATCTTGATGACTTGCGTTGGTTACGGGTTTCGGACCCAAATGGAGAGGATGGATTTTGGCATGTATTTAGGTGACAGCTGCATCAGTTTTGATTAATGGCTAACCATCACAATTATTTCATTTGAAGAGGGGTTTAAGGCAGGGTGACCTATTGCCACTGTACCTGTTTCTGCTGGCAGTAGAAGGACTAAGGAGGATTATTATAAATGTTGAGGGCCTGAATCTAGTCAAAGACATCTGTTTACCTGGGAATCACGGAAGTCTTAATTTATTACAGTATACGAATGACACTCTCTTATTTTCTGAAGTATCTATGAAAAGCTTAACTAATCTCAAGTATCTGCTTGCATCCTTCTCCTTGGTCTCTAGACTTGCGATTAATTTTGAAAAAAGCTGCATTATTGGGATTAATACTTCTGTAGAGTGGATTGATTTTGTCGCCAATAGCTGGGGTTGTAAGAAGCAAGCTCTTCCTTTCAAGTATCTTGGTTTACCTATTGGTGCTTCCATGAAGCTCCTTTCTCATTGGACTGGTTGTTGAGGATTTTCAAAGTCGGTTAGCTTCTTGGAATGGGAATCTCCTTTCACTTAGAGGCAGATTAACTTTAGTCAGATTTGTGCTTAATAACTTACCCATTTTTTCATGTCTATGTTTTGGATGCATGTGGGAGTTCGTAAGTTGCTTGATAGCCTGACTCAGAAATTCCTCTGGGGTGGTGATCATACGAAGCGTTGTCTCTCATTTATTCCTTGGTCTCATGCTTGTTTTTGTTGGAAAGAAGTGAATGAGCTCAAAGCCCATTAAGCCCAAAGTCAAATTGAGATGATAATAGAAGTGGTGGTGTACCACATCGGAAAGTGCAAGGGATTTTCCCTTGTTTATAAGAGATTATTTTCCTTCACTTTCTACTTGGTTGACCACTCCTATGGTTGACTCGTTGACTCTGCGAGGACGATGCAAAGCACTATCCGAGTACGAGCATATGCATAGGAATAGGACAGTACAAAGCACCATCCAAGGCAAGGGCACGGGTACGGGCTTGAGGCCGGGACCGGGTGCTTGGGTGCATTGAGGTGTACTTTGCATGTCGCGATGAGCATTAAGGAACTCTAAATGTTTTGGAAATTTCCAAAGTAATTTGAAATCCAGACGACAATAGGATGCAAGAGCTAACGAATAAGTCTGTACTTTCAAACGGACACGAGGTGGTAGATAAGGTAAACCAGCAAAAGGATGTGAGGCCAAACTAGATCAGGATAAGGCTACTAGATAGCCTTCTGAAAGGACACGAAGAGGTTGATGCCTATCCAGAGGGCCTCTGAAGAGACACGATCTTTTACACAGACAGCCAACGCCAACAGACGCATCCGTTAGAGTGCCTAGATCTCCTACCATCTCCAGCCTATAGATAGGCATGCCCTCCTCACTTCCAAATCATCCCAGCAATAATTGCCTTCTCTTACATTGCCTATCTTCTTCTCATCCCTCGTTCTTACACTAAAGAAATTCAACTAAAAGTTCTTGGTATATAAAAGTACACCCGAAAGTTTTGAGATACATGTGCAATATTCTTAGAAATGCCCGAATAGTTGTTGTATCTTGGGGACGATTGTCGTAGCTTATAGTGCACTGAAATATATATAATAATCTTATCTTACAGTGAAAGTATCCAACACTTGCCTCGACTATAGTCCGATCCTAATCAAGTACACACCTTTGATGACTAATAATCGTAAGATGAGATTTTATCCATGCCAAAAGGCTAGCAAAGTTCAATAATACCAAGTTCAAGAGGTGATAGCAAAAGATGATATTCTATCTGATCACGCTCAACTTGTTTCAGTTCCTGAAAGAAGATGCACCAAAAATTGTGGAGGACAAGATGGATCAACGAAAGATCAACACCCTCAATGCATGGAGTCACACCAACTTTCTATGTCATAACTACGTCCTAAACTCCCTAGATGACACACTCTACAATGTCTATGAGGTAGTCAAGACTGCTAAGGAGTTGTGAAGTTTACTCGAGAAGAAGTACAAAATATAGGATGTCGGGACGAAGAAATTCATCGTCGAATGATTTCTCAACTTCAAGATGGTAGACTCTAAGAAGGTTATCGACCAAGTCTAGGAGTTGCAACTGATCCTTCACGAGAACCAAGCAGAAGGGATGCAACTCAGTGAGTCCTTTCAAGTGGCTGCGATGATCGAGAAACTCCCCCTACTTTGGAAGGATTTTAAGAGCTAACTTGAGCACAAGAGAAAGAATATGAGCCTAGAAGATCTGATCATGAGACTTTGGTTTAAGGAAGATAACTAAAAATCTGAAGTCAAGCAAGGCAAGGCCACCTCTGAGACCATCGTGCACCTCACTGAAGGAAAATGTGGCAAGAAGAGGAAGAAGTTCGAGGATAAGCAGAAGAAGCAAGAGCCCAAGAAGAACAAGAAGATCAAGAGCGATTGTTATAACTGTGAGAAACCCAGCCACATGACTAAGGATTGTTGCCTACCCGAGATGGATCTGTCAGCCGTGGCATTCAAGGCCAACCTGGTGGATAATCTAAGAGAGTGATTTGTGGACACAGGAGCTACCTACATGTCTACTCTGAGAAGGAGATGTTTTCGAGCTATATCTCAATCACCAGCTGAATGTTGTTCATGGAAAACTCCGCAATGTCCAAGATTGTTAGACTAAGCAAGGTAATTTTGAAGCTGACCTTGGAAAAGGAGCTGACCTTCAAGGATTTTCTACATGTCCCGGACATCTGTAAGAACTTAGTTTTTGACTTACTGTTAAGCAAGGCCGATCTTAAGCTTGTATTTGAGATTGATAAGTTTGTACTGACCAAAGTGGGTCAATTTATCGGCAATTGTTACCTAGAAAAGGGGCTTATTAAGAAGAATGTAATAATTATATATTGTACCTTTGATGGTCAGAATAAAGTTAAAAGTTCTTTTACTTGGCCGAGTGTTCTAATTTATGACTGAGCAGAGCACGAGCACAGGTATGAGATGGTGTGAAGCACCATCCAAGGCATGGGTATGGGCTCGAGGTCGAGAGTGGGTGCTTATGTGCATTGAGGTGCACTTGGCACTTTGCATGTTGCGAGGAGCTGTAAATGCTTTGGAAATTTTTGGAGTAATTCAGAATCCAGATGACGACGGGATGTGAAGGCCAATAGATAAGTCTGTACTTCCAAACAGATATGAGGAGGTAGATAAGTTGACTAGGGAAGGGACGCAAGGCTAGACTGGATCAGGATAAGGCTGCTGGACAGCCTTCTGAAGGGACGCGAAGAGGCTGATCCCTATCCAGAGGGCCTCCAAAGAGACACAACCATTTATACAGATAGCCAACGCCAATGAACACATCCCTTAGAGTACCCAGATCCCCTGCCATCGTCAGCCTATAAATAGGCATGCCCTCGTTACTTCCAAATCATTCTAGCAGTAATCGCCTTCTCTTGTATTGTCTATCTTCTTTTCATCCCCCGTTGTTACACTATAGATATTCTAGTCCAAAAGTTTCAGGTATATAAGGGTTTGCCCAAAAATTTTGAGTTACGTGTGCAATATTCTTGGAAATACCCAAATAGTTATTATATCTTAGGGACAATTATCGTAGCCCATATTACACTAAAATATACGGGACAATCTCGTCTTACAGAGAAAGTGTTCAACACTTAACTTGACTATAGTCTAATCCTAATCAAGTACACACCCTTTGACAACCAACAGTCTTCCTATTGATTGTGGTGGTTTAGGTGTGACACATTTGGATCTCAAGAATGAGGCACTTCTTCTTAAATGGTTATGGCGCTTTCTTTGTGAGCCTAATATATTATGGGTTAAAGTGGTTAAAGCCATTCATGGAGAGCCTAACCTGACCTTGCCTTTCTCTTTCAGTAGGATCCCATACGAGCTGCATCGATCTAGTATATGGAGCTCTATCTGGAATCTTGGTATTTTGGATGCCTCCGTTGCTGAAATTTTTAAGAGTAAGGTGCGCATTTCTTTGAAGAGTGGTTATAATATTAATTCTAGACTGATCCTTGGGCAACCTCCACTCCTCTTTCAACCATATTCCCATGACTCTTTTGCATCTGCTTTAACAAATATGTCCCGATCTCTGGGTATGATAAATAGGAGGGAAGTTCTTGGCTTTGGTTGCTTGTGTGGCATCGGGATCTACGAGCTGGTGAAGTCAATCTTTTTAACAATCTTTTGTCGATTACTTATGGAGCTACTGAGTACATTCGTCCTTATGTGGCTGATTCTTTTACTTAGTCTCCGGACCCTGGGGGTGGCTTTTTGGTAAAGAGTCTTTATGATCTCTTATTCACCATCTTTTCTATTTTAGCTCCTAAAGTTCTCACAAAAACTTATCTAAACTAATCATGTTCAAGATTAATTATTTTCTCTCGATAGCTTTGTAGGGTAAAATCAAGATGAGGGATAATTTATTGCAGGTCAGGATGGTTCGTGGCCAAGGAATATTTTGTGCTATTTGCAATTCTGCTACAGAATTTGCCTCCATTGTCTTTTTCATCACGATTGGGTTGTTAAGGTTTGGTATAAATTTGTGAATGTTATTGAATACAATTGGTGTATTGAAGGTTCTGCAGATAACTGTCTCGATAACTGGATGGCGCTTGTATTGTCCCCAAGTATACGTGGTCTTTGGTATACTCTTTTTGCAGTCATTTATTGGTGTGCCTGGATCCAAAGGAATAGGTTCATCTTTGACCAGCAAGCTATAAGTTTGCAACATTTTTTATCATGGTTCATAGAACTTTCTCTGAGTGGACTTGTTGGTCGATTTTGTCTGGTTCTGTGGCTCATCAAGATGCCCTCTTGGCATTAGCTGCTTGTTCTAGGGATTAATAAGGGTGTATGTGGGACGTCTCTCTTGAGATGGGGTATTAGTTTTTTTCTTGTATAGGTTTGTTTTAGGCTTGGGTTCCCTTACCAGATTCCTCCCCTTCGATGTATTTTTTTATGGTACTTTGGAAGCGAGGTATTTCTTCAACTCTTCACAGTGATCTTTTTCCCTATCTTGGTTTTTTTTCCTCTGGGTTTTACCTTGGTAGGGTTTTTTGGTGAGGTCGGGCAGTTGTTTTTTTTCTTTGGATCCTATTTTTTGAATCTCTGCAATTCAACTTCTTGGATATTAATATACCTTACTTTAAAAAACAACATTTTCATTGTGTAATAATTTTTTCTTCTCAAAAGGAAATTACTAAGATTGTGCTTTAATACATTTTGATCGAATATTTTGGATTTGCTAAATATTAATTATTATTCATTTTAGCATCCATATCAAAAATATTTATTTCGAGATAATCCATATTCAAATCCGAATCTAAATCTAAAAAAACTTTGATTATCAAATACGAATATAGAATTTTGAATTTTGGATTTTTTGCTCACCCACAGTAAGGTGAGTGAGATAGGAGAGAGAAACCTTGGGTACATGGGGAACATAGAGAGGAGCATGAGGCAAGAGCCAATTCTGGTGGGCCCCTATCAGGTTCAGCCTCCTCGCGTGCTCCAACAGTTGCCACACTGACCTCAACGACTCTATGAGGGACTCAGACTCAACTTTAGCAAAGGAAAACATCACTTCTTCTCCCAGGCACTATAAAAACAGGAGTGTATGGTGTGACCCGAAAAACGTTGTGTCGATAGTGGATGATTTATGGATCATTAAAAGGAAGGAGATATTGTGGTGATATTTTGGTAATCTATCGTTTGCCACTTCATTATTAATTCAAGATGAGACACACGTGATACGGTGGTTCATGTGCGAACAAAATTGTATTTTTTTAAACCGTTGGCTACCTAGATCTATTTCTAATAAAAATTGGAATAAGTTGAACTTGTTCTATGCATTTTAAAGCACATGATAGTTAAGTGCAAATCCATGATGCCACGTGCTAGCAAAAATGAACTTTTCTCGAAAAATTTTAAGTTGAGATCATTACTATCAGCCCCCTCTAGTTTGCTTAAATTACCAATTCAGTTTTAATCCTTCTAGTTCTAAATCATCAATTTTAACCCTTCTAATTGTTTGGAAGTTTATTATTTAGTCCCTCGCTAATGTCACCAAGCTAGTATAATTGTGTAATGACATTTTAACCCTTGAAATAAAAAAATCAATGTCAGCTCCTCTAGCTCCGGGCCAACACGCGAGTGAATCTGAACACGAGGAAGTTACACAAGGAGGAGCACTTCCTAAGCATGTCGGAGATGGGTTTTAGCTCCACATGTGGCATGTAGAACGTGTCATTTGATCGATGTCACCAATCGAGTAAGTGAGGAAAATGGCTCCTTGACAATGAATTTTTTTAATTTCAAGGGTCAAATTGTTATTACAAAATTATATTAGGGTGGTAACATTAGAAATGACTAAATAATACACTTACAATAGATTAGAGGGGTTAAAATTGATGTTTTAGAATTAGAGAGACGGAATTGATAATTTAAACAAACTAGAGGGGAATGTGACAATTATCTCTTTTAATTTTATACGTATACTTTTCAACTTTTGTTGTAAGAATTGGACGAGAATTAATTAGAAAACGGATATGATATAAGAACCCTATTGACATTTGTTAAATTTGCGGGTAGTAGTTTGTAATTTGTCACTTTTCCTGTTTAAGTAAAACTAGGGTTAATACGTTTTCACTAAACCTAATAGATCATTCATAAGAAAATCTGCCCCTTTTGTCTAGGAGATGAAACTCGCGAAGCAGAAGGAGATCTGGAAGGAACAGACAGATCTGAAACAACCGCACTAGATAGAGGTAAGATTAGTCCTATTCTTTCGTCTTTGTCCATACAAAATTGTACAGATTCATGGGAAACTCACAAGAATGTATTTCTAAAGGTGAGGAGAACGACCTTGTTATTCCAGGGTGTTTGGGAGATCAAGGAAGGGATCTCGAATTCGTAGGGTAAGTTTTACCCTGATAGTCGCGTGACTTAGATTTTGAAACTTTGTTAGAGACTGATCTGAAATTGCTTAGGCTTTCGTAAATGAAAGAAAAGAGAGGGTGTCTGGGCCGTGGAGTGCCGTTTAGAGTCATTGGAGGTAAGTAAATTTTGTCTTTGTTTCGTATACGTATTTTCATCCATATGCATATGTATTTCTATACGTATTTCCGTACATATTTTTGTTTGTATTTTGTCAGTATATCAGATTGTGAAATTGGTATTTGTGATTGTTGACGGTGAATACTGATTTGTATTGTTGATATTTGATTTGTGATTATGATTATGGAGTTGTGACTGTTGACTTTGGATTGGTGATTGTTGATTGTGAATACGAAAGTGTGATTGTGGATTTGGATTCGAAACTGGATTGTCAGAATTTGAGTATGTGATTGATATGATTTTTGGCATGCGGGATTGTCTCATACCTATTGGGCCCTGTAGTTCGCACATATCGCTTAAGGGGCTACCGGGTAACCCGAGGTATGTGTGATCAAATGGATAGGGAGTATGTAGACTATCTGGACTCGTGGAGGGAATACCTTTTTGTCTATTGGGCCTGCCTTGCAGGAATGGATATTTTTCTGTCTATTGGGCCTACTTGGTAGGAACGGTAGGTATTTATCTGTGCCCCACGAGGTATCCCGTCATGATAAGTGAGGTTGGTATTGTGTGTATTGATTCTGCATGTTGATGTTGCAATGCCGTGGGATTCCTTACTGAGTTTAGGACTCACCACTTTCGTCTTCTTGCTTGTACAGATACTGGGATGTCGAGACGAGAGTAGGGAGGAGTCTGCATCTATTAATGTGAACCATTCATGTCGTTTTTGAACTTTTTCATATTGAATTTTAGACCATTTACTGTTTTGGACTTCAGACTTTGTGTGTTTCGGATTCTATCGTTTGAAATAAAGAAAATAGTCGCGATTCTTTTCGGGTCGTGACATTTTATGGTATCAGAGCATTTTTATAAGAAAAGAGCATTTGAAATCATTCACGTTTACATTTGCATGCATTGGAACGATCCGGGGAAGCATTGGGGGTTAGAAAATTTGCGGTGGAAAGTTGCGGCAGAAAGTCAGGTGCTTTTTCTCGCGTAATTTTGCATCAAAACTGCCAAAACTTCGAACAGCCATAACTTTTGACTCGTTAATCCGATTTTCTATTATAATATATTTTCGGAAAGGGAATTTCAAGATCTACACATGTTCCCGCTACGCCGGAACAACCGAGTTTGGGGGTCAAAATCTTTTTCGTTTGAAAGTTACAGCCATTTAAAGTTTTCTGCCGTAAATTTTTTCAATTTGCGACGGTAAATGTTAACTTTTCTGATTAGTCATGATGTTGCAATGATATTTTGATGTTGTGATGATGTGGTCATGTTATAATGGTATGATTTCGTCAGAATGTTGTGATTGTGTGACTATGTTATATTGTGATTGTGTTGAGATGTAGAACTGTTATATTTGTTCACGAATAGTGTAACCAAGTAGGATGGTGTTATTCTGACCTCCCAGGTAATGGCACCACAAACAAGAAGCACTACGTCCAAGAGGCAAGGCTAACCGACCGAAGGAGGGGTTGAATTTGCTGCCGGTTGTCTTGGCTCTTTTCCTTGCAAGCAAGCTGGGTCTAGGCAAGCTGGAGACCCCACTGTGAGTACACCAGGATTGACTCCCCTTGCGGCTAGGGCTACATAGATACTACCTGCTAATGCTCAAAACGTAGTCTCTGACGAACTGGTTGAGTCTGATGCCCATTCGGCCACGAATGAACAACCAGTCAATGCTGCAAATCTGGTGAACTTAGCACCCCAGCCTCTATTAGGGCAGAATACTGATGGTATATTACTACAGATCCTAAGCCTCCTAGTCCAGCAGCAGCAACAACAAGCCACCACTGTTCCCCAACTAGTAGTTTTGCAACAACCTCAATCAGCAGCTGCTAGATACCGTAAGTTCCAGCGGGTCAAACCGCCTAATTTTGATGGTACTAAGGAGTCCATTCAGGTGGAAGATTGGGTGATGGAGGTGGAGAAGGCGTTCCAGATTGCTCAGAGTCCATAAGCTGAGAAGGTGAAATTTGCTGTTTACCTATTGACTGGCGATGCCCTGCGATGGTGGGAAACCCAGAAACGGGTACGTAGTGATCTACTAGCTGGGAGAGGTGGAGCAGGAGCTGAGAGGGGTAGAGTAGGAGCAGAGAGAGGTGGAGCAGGAGCTGAGAGAGATGGAGCAGGAGCTGAGAGAGGTAGAGCATACAATTGGGAAGCTTTCTTGAAAGACTTTAGGGAGCATTTTATCCCTGCCCCACGACGGAGGAAGATGGCACGAGAATTTGATCAGCTAGTGCAGGGAGATAAGACAGTAACAAAGTATGATCAAGAGTTCACACGCCTCTCTATGTTTAAATCTGCTACTACAATAGATGAGGACACTCGAGCTCGAAAATTTGAGGACGGACTGATTGAGGAGATCAGAGACCATGTGGTGCGCTTGCTACTGTCCACTTACAAAGAAGTGTTGGAAAGGGCCTTGGTAGTGGAACAGAACATCCGTCGAAGGAAGGATAAGGAACTAGCCAAGAGGAAGTTGGTCCCTAGTCAGGTAGTGGAACAGGCAAAATGACCATTTACTCCTGGAACGGGGGGAGGTAGTAAGGCTGGCTTATGGTGCACGAGGTGTAAATGAGCTGGTCATATGGAGAAGCAGTGCAGGTGGACTACTGGAGCTTGTTTCAAGTGTGGGAAGATAGGGCATCTGGTGGCTAACTGCCCAGAGCAACAAGCACAACCAAACTCTGCCACTCGTGCCCCCATACAGGCATGTGTCCCTCGACCCATCGCTCGAGTTTATGCACTCACACAGGAAGATGCAAGACAAAAAGGAGACGTGGTGACAGGTAAAAATTTCTAAGACAATTGCCTTGCTTACTTACATTACCTTACATGAATTAAGAAACTATGTGACCACGACGATGTTGATTACTTTACGTGACAGGCAAATTTTTAGTAGCTGGTGGTTTTGCAAATACTCTGTTTGATTCAGGAGCTACACACTCCTTTATTGCTGAACATTTCGTACGAAGGCATAAGATAGGTCGGAGTACTTGTGATAAAGAAATAGAAGTGAGGACGCTCATAGGAAAGACCATTGTAGTGGACCAAGGGTGTGACTGCGATATCCAGATAAATGGTCGTCAATTTTCTGGATATTTCAGAATTATGGGAATGATGGGTTTTGATATTATCCTTGGGATGGACTGGCTAGCAACTCACCATGCATCTATTGATTGTAGAAGAAGGATGGTAATCTTTCGATCTCCCAGACAAGAGGAATTCATATTTGAGAGCGAAGCAACTAAAATTTCTTCACTATATTTAATCTCGATCCTCGAAGCAAAGAAGCTAGTACGAAATAGTGCTGTTGCTTATCTTGCTAGTACAGTGGACATTCGGAAAGAGGTCACCCTAGAGCAAATACCTGTGGCTAATGAATTTCTTGATGTGTTTCCGGAAGACATACAAGGAGTACCCCCAGATAGAGAAGTAGAGTTTCAAATCGAGCTAATTCCTGGGGCTCGTCCAGTGTCTAAGGCACCATACTGTATGGCCCCTGCAGAACTAAAAGAATTAAAGTCACAACTGGTGGAGTTGTTAGATAAGGGCTTTATTAGATCCAGTGTTTCACCATGGGGAGCACCAGTACTGTTTGTAAAGAAGAAAGATGGGAGTATGAGAATGTGCATAGATTATCGGGAACTAAACAAACTCACTATTAAGAATTGCTACCCATTACCACGGATTGATGATCTATTTGATCAAATGAGGGGAGCTCATGTATTTTCCAAGATAGATCTTCAATCTGGCTATTACCAGCTTAAGATCAGGGAAGAAGATGTATCTATTATGGCCTTTCGTACGAGATATGAACACTATGAGTTTTTAGTTATGCCCTTTGGACTAACAAATGCTCCAGCTAAGTTTATGGATCTCATGAATCGTACCTTCATGCCATATTTGGATAAGTGCGTAGTGGTGTTCATTGATGACATCTTGGTTTACTCTCCTAACGGAGAAGAGCATGAAAAGCACTTAAGGATGGTATTGCAAATTCTTCGGAAGGAGCAACTATATGCCAAATTTAAGAAGTGCAAGTTCTGGCTTGAGAAAGTTGGATTCTTGGGACACGTTATATCTGTAGATGGAGTTTCTGTAGACCCAAGTAAGATAGAAGCAGTGGTGAACTGGATACAACTAGGGAATATGGCAGATGTACGCAGCTTTTTGGGATTAGCTGGCTACTATCGGCGGTTCGTAGAAGGTTTTTCCCAGATAGCTATGCCTCTAACCAGTTTGACACAAAAGGGAGTAAAATTTTTATGGACGGAGGAGTGTGAGCATAGTTTCCAAGAGTTGAAGAATAGATTGATATTGGCACCTATACTAGCTCAACCAAGGGAAAGAGTGGACTTCGTGGTCTATAGTGATGCCTCAAAGAATGGGCTAGGATGCGTGCTAATACAGGAAGGAAGGGTAATTGCTTATGCATCGAGACAGCTCAAGCAATATGAGAAAAACTATCCTACTCATGATCTGGAACTGGCAGCAGTTGTTCATGCCCTCAAAGTCTGGAGACACTATCTCTACGGAGTACGTTGTGAGATATATACAGATCATAAAAGCCTTAAGTATATCTTCACCCAGAAAGAATTGAATATGAAACAGCGAAGGTGGCTAGAACTAATCAAGGACTATGATTAAGAATTCACTATCATCCTGGAAAGGCCAATGTGGTAGCAGATGCTTTAAGCAGGAAGAATAATCATGTAACTCCAGAGATGGGAAATAGGCTAACCACACAAGAGGACTTAATACAAGAACTAGAGAGATTAGAACTGGTAGATACCTCATCTATAGGGTTGTTAGCGAGCATGGAAATAGATCCCACTCTTTGTGCACAGTTGGGGGTGGGACAGGGCCAGGATGATGCATTGATCTTATTGAGGCACCGAGTTGAACAAGGAGAGGTAGAAGACTTTCGTATAGGGGCAGATGGAATTCTATACTACAAGGATAAGATCTGTGTACCTGCCTCCCAGGAATTGAAGAATAGGGTGCTAGAAGAGGCACATACAGCTTGTTATGCTGGACAGCCGGGCAGAACCAAAATGTTTCAAGATCTCAAACTTAACTTCTGGTGGCCAGGGATGAAAAAGGAGATAGCTGACTATGTGACAAGCTGCATGATTTGTCAATTAGTCAAGGCTGAACACCAGCGGCCAGCTGGCCCTTTACAACCATTGGAAATTCTGCAATGAAGTGGGAAATGATTACTATGAACTTTATGACAGGACTACCAAAGAGTTTGCATGGGAAAGATGCTATTTGGGTGGTAGTTGATCGACTTACTAAGACAGCACACTTTCTGGCTTATCGGACGGGAATGTCTATTGAGCAAATGACAGAATTATATGTTAAGAAGATAGTACGACTTCATGGGGTTCTGATAAGCATCACGTCAGACCGAGATACCAAATTTCTGTCTAGATTCTAGAGTAGTGTTCAAAAGATGATAGGGACGAAGCTACAATTTAGTACCGCCTTTCACCCACAAACAGATGGGCAGTCTGAGAGAACTATACAAACTTTGGAAGACTTATTAAGAGCCTGTGTTTTAGACTTTGGAGGGAATTGGGAAGGCCACTTGCCTTTAGTAGAGTTTGCATATAACAATAGCTTCCAAGCAAGTATTGGTATGGCTCTCTATGAAGCCTTATATGGGAGAAAGTGTCGTTCACCCATCAGTTGGAATGAAGTAGGAGAAAAGGGGATTCTCGGCCCAAAAATATTTAGAGAATTAACCGAAAAAATACCCGTAATAAGGAGTCGGATATAAGCAGCTCAGGATCGACAAAAGAAATTTATAGACCAACATCACAGGGGAGTAGAGTTTGAGGTAGGAGACCATGAGTTCTTAAAGGTCTCTCCGAAAAGGGGTATTCACAGGTTTGGAGTGAAAGGAAAACTCAGTCTATGGTTTATCGGACCATATGACATTATTGAGCGAATAGGAAAATTGGCATATCGACTGGCGTTACCCCCAGCTCTGGCAGGAATCCATGATGTGTTTCATGTGTCTATGCTTCGAAAGTACATCCCAAGGAAAGGGCAGGTAGTGCAAGAGATTCCAACTGAAGTCCACCCAAATATGAGTTACAAGGAAATCCCCTTGAGAATCGTAGACTCCAAACTACAGCAACTCCGTAGGAGAACGATTGAATATGTCAAAGTGCAATGGAGTAACCATACAGAGAGAGAGGCTACTTGGGAGCTGAGTTCAGAAATGAAGAAGAAGAACCCATACCTCTTCGATCACACAAGTAAGTTTGAGGACAAACTTTATTTAAGGGGAGGAGAATGTAAGAATTGGACGAAAATTAATTAGAAAATGGATATGATATAAGAACCTTATTGACATTTGTTAAATTTGTGGGTAGTAGTTTGTAATTTGCCACTTTTCCTGTTTAAGTAAAACTAGGGTTAATACGTTTTCACTAAACCTAATAGATCATTCATAAGAAAATCTGCCCATTTTATCTAGGAGAGGAAACTCGCGAAGCAGAAGGAGATCCGGAAGGAACAGACAGATCTGAAATAACCGCACTAGATAGAGGTAAGATTAGTCCTATTTTTTCGTCTTTGTCCATACAAAATTATACAGATTCATGGGAAACTCATAAGAATGTATTTCTAAAGGTGAGGAGAACGACCTTGTTATTCCAGGGCATTTGGGAGATCAAGGGAGGGATCTTGAATTCGTAGGGTAAGTTTTACCCTGATAGTCGCGTGACTTAGATTTTGAAACTTTGTTAGAGACTGATCTGAAATTGCTTAGGCTTTCGTAAACGAAAGGAAAGAGAGGGTGTCTGGGCCGTGGGGTGCCGTTTAGAGTCATTGGAGGTAAGTGAATTCTGTCTTTGTTTCGTATACGTATTTTCGTCCATATGTGTATGTATTTCCGTACGTATTTCCGTTTGTATTTTGTCTGTATATCAGATTGTGAAATTGGTATTTGTGATTGTTGACGGTGAATACTAATTTGTATTGTTGATATTTGATTTGTGATTATGATTATGGAGTTGTGATTGTTGACTTTGGATTGGTGATTGTTGATTGTGAATACGAAAGTGTGATTGTGGATTTGGATTCGAAACTGAATTGTCAGAATTTGAGTATGTGATTGATATGATTTTTGGCATGCGGGATTGTCTCATACCTATTGGGCCCTGTAGTTCGCACATATCGCTTAAGGGACTACCGGGTAACCCGAGGTATATGTGATCAAATGGACAGGGAGTATGTAGACTATCTGGACTCGTGAAGAGGATACCTTTTCGTCTATTGGACCTGCCTTGTAGGAACGGATATTTTTCCCTCTATTGGGTCTGCTTGGTAGGAACGGTAGGTATTTATCTATGCCCCACGAGGTATCCCGTCATGATAAGTGAGGACTCCGGAGCTCCGTATTGAAATTGGAACCATTTTGTGAACGATTGTATTGACAGTGTTGCATGGTGTTGTGTGTATTGATTCTGCATGTTGATGTTGCAGTGCCGTGGGGTTCCTTACTGAGTTTATGACTCACCACTTTCGTCTTCTTGCTTGTACAGATACTGGGATATCGGGACGAGAGTAGGGAGGAGTCTGCATGCATTAATGTGAACCATTCATGTCGTTTTTGAACCTTTTCATATTGAATTTTAGACCATTTACTGTTTTGGACTTCAGATTTTGTGTGTTTCGGATTCTATCGTTTGAAATAAAGAAAACAGTCGCGATTCTTTTCGGGTCGTGACATTTGTTTTCTCAGATTTGCATTTTCTAGTAAAATCATACTAATTTTTTGGAAATAGTACTACTTGTATATTAGAACTTAAATAGGAAAATCTGAAATAAGAGAGTATATACTTCCAAAAGGAAGGACATGTACGTAAGCAATCTCAATCACTCAAAAGTAAACATAATCTCTGTTGTTTGCATAACCACTCCGCAACACTCGATTCAGAGCTCGCAGATAACAATGAGCCTTCTTCTTAAATAAAGAAAGGCAAATAATTAAAAAGCCTGTCTTCTAATGGTCAAGACGGGAGATTCTAATTGCTAAAGAATCGGAAGAACATCTGAATTCATCAAAAGGGGTGATGCTACGAGATAATCGGTCTCCACGGATGACATTTCAAAAGCAAAAGTTTAACCGAATCACGTGGAATAAATTGCAATTATTCCTGATTGGATCAAGTTTAACTTCCTCAAAATGAATTTTATTCCTAGCCAACCAAATACTCCAAACATAAGTAAGTGCAAGGGATCAGAAACCAATTGAACAAAATCTCGAGAAAGCGCGACAGTTAATAAACCAGTGACCTAATCCTGCAAGTTTACTTTCAAAAGAGGATTAAACCGAAATTCTAACGTACTAAACAGCCGTGCATGTAGCCCAAGCATGAGAACAAAAAAAATAGGAGATCGAAGGTAGATTTATTATTAGCATGCCCACAAATACAACACAAATGAGAAAGAGGAAAGATTTCTTTAATGTAAGTTCTCTGATGTGGAAATATCATTTTTAAGACCCTCAAGAAATTTAGGATTTTTGGAGGGACTTTAGCTTTGCAAATTGGATTTTTTTTATATAGTGTTACTGTTCACGAAAAATTATCATTTTGGTATCCAAAAAACCAAAATTGTAAAATTATTCCGTGTGGACATCAGTTTTACAATTTTGGTTTTTAGGGTACCATTTTGAAAATTTTCGATGAATAGTAACACAATCTATAAAAAATATCCTCCAAATTCTCAATTCGAAAGGGGAAGGAATTAGGCTAGGTGGGCTGACTTAACACATCAAAAAGATAGTGATTCTTCAAGATGTAATATTTTTACGATATGGTTGTGAGACTCGGAAATTTAGTTGGTCGGCTTGCGTCGTGCCGAAACAATTGCATGGGATATGCGATTTTAAGTGTTTGAATTTGTGAATGAATGTCGTTGGAGTTTGGTTTCGGCAAGTGCAATGCCTTAGAGAAATTTTCGGAATTGTGAAGTGTTGCTTGGTTCGGACAGATTTGACCTGCTTGCGGTTAAATGGCCGTAACTTTCTCGTCGTGAGTCCGAATCGAGAAATTCCAACTGGTTTGGAAACTAGACACATTGGGGAACAAAACGTCTTAGGGTTAGATTGCCTGAAAACCAAGGGAAGGTCGTCGTTCTTCAGCTGCTTGCTTCTGGTCTGTTGTGATTGGACCATAAGTTGTTTGTCTTCTTGCTAAGATTAAGTTGGTGAAGGGGTTTTCTTTTGATTGGACCTCTTCCACCTCTTCAAATATCTCAGAGACGTCATTTAAGAGTTAGGAAGCTAAGCTCCTTGGTCATTACACGAAATTATTAAGAGAAAGAAGAGAGAGAAGTGAGAAGACTGTTAGAGTGAGAAAGAAGCAACTCGATAAAGATTCAATTGGTAAGCCTACTTCCGTTCGGATTTGGATTTCGAACCTCTGAAGAGAGTTGTAGAGGATTTCCTCATCTTTCTTTTGGTATATCATACGTGGGTTTTGGATCAGCGAATCGTTGGGAAAGTGGTTTTGAATCTGGTCATCGTTGCTGAGGTGGTCAGCTGAGCGACGTGAGGAAGATTGACTTGGTAAGCATACTTAGACCTTGAATTGAGCTACGAAATTTTGACAGATTGTAGAGGACCTCTTGGGGTTTCCAGAATGGTATCTTATGTGTGTTTTGGTTGAAGGGTTTGGGCTGTACGTCTTGTTGAAGTTCGGAACAGTGGGCTGTGTTCAGTTTGAAGGTGTTGAAGCTAAAGTCTTGGTAAGTGATTTGTTTGCAAGATTCAGTGGTTATGTGGATTCTGAATTGTTGGGGACATGTTTGTGAAGTCTTATGAAATGTGGTTTGAAGTGGTTGTGGTCGGAGTTTGAGTTATTTGCGTTGTCGTTGAGGATGGAAGTGTTAAACGGCATAAGTACCGTTATTGGTCGTTTTGAGTTGTTGGCAGCATTTTGATTTCGGAAGGTTGGAGGTTAACCTCGTTTCTGTGAATGGGGTATATGAACAGAGTTTCTGCAAGGTGTGCGAGGAAAGGAGAATCAGTTTGGAGATTGAGTGTGGAAGGCATCGGTTGCGATATCGGTGATCGTTGGAATTTGTCCTGTAAGCGGATAGACCATGACAAGTTTGGTTGTGTTCGTTATATGCATGTTACCAATCTTGATTAATGTGCGTCTCATGCATATGTGGTTGATTATGATATGAGATTGTGCACATATGATTCGTTGAGAATATATGATCGGTTTGTGAGATATGATGTTTGTGAACAGCCGGCTAGATCGCTAGCTCAGGGCTAAGTTGTGTGATTGATATATCCATGTGAGATGGATTGTGGACCATTGGGTCATGTGTTTGATTTGATGTATTTTGTGAGAAAAATGAACAGGCTTTCCCATACTAACGGGGGATGTTAGTCTATGAGCTCATAGGTCGGAGATATCGCTAGTTTACGCAAGTAAGCTAGTTTTTGTGTTTGTGTGGATGGAGATTCGTTTAGGCCTTTTGGATATCCCCTAGTAGTCAGAGGAAGTGGCCTTTCAAAACCTGTTCATAGCTCTGTGTGTGTGTGTCTATATTTGTGGTTGAGTTCATGGCTCCACATGGCTTTATTGCCTTATGTGTTTATTTCTACGATTCCGTTATTTTGTGAAGTATATTATCATCATGCATTTCCGAGCATAAGTTGTGTCGAACATGGTTAAGTTCTGTGGCACGTATATCTCAAATATAACTGATATGTTATGTTCTATCTCTTACTAAGTGTTTCCCGATACTTACCCCTTACAAAATCTATCTCAGGTTCCAAAGTGCCATAGTTGTGTCAGAGTCTGGAGTCCGTGTGTTGAGCTCGTCTCTTCTGTTCGAGGGCCACGCTTTTGAGGTCTCCAGTCTAGTGCTATCCTTGTACATTCAGTTAGATGCTTCGTAGCGGTTTGTTATGTTTTGTCGTGGATTTTGTCCCTTTGGAGATACTTTGTTCATATGTACAATGATGGTCGAGAACCATCTATGTTTACAATGTGCTTCCACATATTAAATTCTGATGTGTGTTTTTATGACTCTGAATGAGTGTGATTTCGAGGCTTGCTAGATTGCACATTCGTGATATTTGTCGTATGGTCTAGCGCCGGTCATCGACCTTCGCACGGGTCATGACAAAGTTGGTATCATAGCCTAGGGTTGATTGTGTTTGTCTTGTTTGTCGTGTCGTACCCTACGGAGCATAGGATCTGTCGTGTCGTTGTCTTCCGTTTGTTGTCTTAAATGATGACTTGTTCTATAGGGAGACTATACCTGTGACTCATAAGGGGGTTGATGCTACGATGAGGGAGCATGGTGAAGGCTCTGAAGGACATCGGGATGGGGCTACTGTTGAGTCTATACCCGTGGTTGAGCAGACCACGACTACTGCAGAGGCTATGACAGTTGAGCTAGATCAGCCAGCTGGTGGTACTACGACGTGTAGGAAGCGCAGCGATGATGTGGTTGATCGGGTTATGCTAGCGATGGAGAAATTTATCGCAGCGCAACAAAGTGTGGTAGAGAAGGGTGCTATGGTTCCGAGGGATGATTCGTTGGCAGAATTTCTGAGGTTAGACCCACCCACTTTTTTCGGTGTTCGTGATGATCCTCACGTGTTTCTCGAAGAAATGGAAAAGCAGAGGAAGATCATGAATTGCGATAGTAAGAGGATGGTGGAACTAGCAGCGTTCAAGTTGATAGGTGAGGCAGGAGTATGGTTCCAAACTATGAAATCGACTGGATGGACTTAGAAGGAGTTCAACGACTCTTTGTTGGATCGCTTCCTACCTGAAAGTCTACAAGATGCTCGTGGGTTTGAGTTCGAGAGATTGACAAAGACACCGGAGATGACAGTAGTGGCGTACGAGCAGAGGTTTGGTTATCTTTCTCGTTACGCCAAGCATCTGATTCCTACGGAGGAGAAGAAGGTGAAGCGGTTTATTCGTGGGTTGGATGACGCTATGTTCAAAGTCATGTATCCGCGTGGCTTTCAGTCTTATTCGACGGCCGTGGATTGTGCGAGGACATTGGAAATGTGCGACAATGAGCGACTCTCAGTGCAAAGGCAAGCTAAGGTGCAACGATTCAATCGGCCACTGCAGTATGGTCTGAGCCAGAACTTTGAACAATAACAACAAAGGCCGAGTTTTTCATCGAATTTCTCCAGAGGTGGCGGAAGATTCGGAAGAGGATTCGGGAGAGGAAATGGTTCTCGCGGTTAGTCGAGAGGTCGAGGCCATTCGGGTAGCCAAGCACAATCGGAGGGAAATTGTTCGCGATGCAGAAGATATCATCCTGGGAGACCATGTTATCGATAATTGGGAGCTTGTTTTGGATGCGGTAAGTTTAGGCATCAAGTCAAGGATTGTCGAGTGGTTAAGGCGAGGGAGTACGCGCAGCTTTCAAGCTTATCCGGACAACCACAAGAGCAATATCGGGGATCGGTGAGTCAGAGTCACCAGGATGAGAATTCCGGTCTTCGAGGAAAGGAACCAATGGAGCAGAGTGACGGTGGACCTGCTCGTGTATATGCACTTACGAGGAAGGATGCTACAGCATCTCGGAATATGGTTTCAGGTACTCTTCCTATAGGTTTGTCAAGCGCTCGAGTCTTATTTGATTCAGGGTTGACGCACTCGTTTACGTCACCCCAGTTTATGAGATCCTTTGATAGTCCTCTTGTGTCGTTAGATGTGCCGTTAGATGTTTGTACCCCTTCGGGTCATGTCATTCATGTGCATTTAGTACTTGCATCATGTGTGATTGTTGTAGATGGCCACGAGATGTTGACCGATTTGCATGTGTTAGACATGAAGGATTTCGATGTGATTTTGGGGATGGATTGGCTTTCGGGTTATCATGCAACAGTGGATTGCTTTCATAAGATTGCGAGATTCAAGCCTGAGGGCGAGTCAGAATTTATGTTTCGGGGCGATGAGATTATGATTCCGCCAAGGCTCATTTTGTGTCTTAAGGCTTCCAGAATGTTACGGAAGGGTTGTATCAGTTATTTGGCTATCGTTAAGGAAGTTGACGTGGAAACGATTACCATTGATGGTATTTCTGTCGTGGAAGAGTTTGCGGGTGTTTTTCCGGATGAGTTATCGAGTTTACCTCCGGAGAGGGAGATTGAGCTTTGTATTGAGCTGTTGTCGGGAACACAGCTAATTTCGATACCATCGTATCGTATGGCACCTGCCGAGTTAAAGGAGTTGAAGATTCAGTTGCAGGATCTGTTGGATAAGGAGTATATTCGGCCGAGTGTTTCGCCGTGGGGTACTCCGGTATTGTTTGTTCGGAAGAAGGATGGGAGTTTGCGACTCTGCATTGATTATCGGTAACTGAATAAGGTAACGATCTGCAACCAGTATCCTCTTCCTTGTATTGACAACTTGTTTGATCAGTTGCGTGATGCAAAGTGGTTTTTGAAGATTGACTTAAGGTCAGGGTATCATCAGTTGAGAATTCGGAAGGAAGATGTGACCAAGACAGCGTTCAGAACTCGGTATGGACATTATGAATTCCTGGTTATGCCATTTGGTCTTACAAATGCTCCAGCCTACTTTATGAGTTTAATGAATTGGGTGTTTAAGCCATTCTTGGATCAGTTTGTGATAGTCTTCATTGACAATATATTGGTTTATTCACGGACTGAAGAAGAGCACGAGAGGCATCTGCGGTTGGTTTTGAAGACGTTGTTAGACAACAAGTTATACGCCAAGCTTTCTAAGTATGATTTTTGGTTGCAAGGCGTGGCATTTCTCAGACATGTGGTTTCGAAGGATGGAGTATCAGTTGATCCGAAAAAGATCGAGGCAGTGGTGAATTGGCCGACTCCTACAAATATTTCGGAGGTGCGAAGTTTTCTCGGGTTAGCTGGATATTACCAAAGGTTTGTAAAAGCCTTTTCTACCTTGGTTGTTCCTTTGCCAAACTGACGCAGAAGAATGTGAAGTTCGAGTGGACAGAGGATTGTGAGAGAAGTTTTCGGGAATTGAAGTCTTTGTTGACTAATGCTCCGATTTTGGCTTTACCATCAGCGAGTGGGAAGTATTCAGTTTATTGCGATGCTTCTAGGATTGGCTTGGGATGTGTTTTGATACAGGATCAGAATGTTATTGCGTATGCTTCTAGACAGTTGAAGAAGCACGAGCACAATTATCCGGTGTACGATTTGGAAATGGGTGCCGTAGTATTTGCGCTAAAGATTTGGCGACACTACTTATACGGTGAGAAGTTTGATATTTTTACCGACCACAAGAGTTTGAAGTATATTTTTTATCAGAGGGATCTGAATATGCGACAGAGGAGATGGATGGAGTTTTTGAAGGATTACGATTACACGATCAACTATCATCCAGGCAAGGCTAACGTTGTGACTGACGCTTTGAGTCGGAAGTCAGCGGGTAGTTTGGCGCATTTGTCGGTAACGCGAAGACCTTTAATTTTGAGCATTCATGAGATAGTTGATCAAGGTTTAGAGTTGACGACAGTGCTTGACGGAAGTACGGCTATGTTGTTAGGCGAGTTACATCTGCAACCGACTTTACGTGGTCGTGTTGTAGAACTTCAGCGAGATGATCCTAAGTTGACGAAGATGATAGAAAAGGTCGAGGAAGGTAAATTGCCAAAATTCCATCTCAGTTCAAATGGTGTTTTGTACTACGGTAATCGGTTGGTCGTACCTGATATCGGAGATATGAGAAAGGATGTCATGGCTCAGGCGCACAGAACTATTTACAGTATGCATCCGGGTTCTACCAAGATGTATTGCGATATCAAGGGTCAGTTTTGGTGGAGCGGTATGAAGAAGGACATCGGAGATTTTATTGCAAGATGTCTGACGTGTCAACAAGTCAAGGCCGAACACCAGCGACCATCGGGTTTGTTGCAACCGCTGAATATTCTGGAATAGAAGTGGGAGAGAATTACGATGGATCTTTTGGTTGGTCTTCCAACTTCGCCGCATGGATTCGATTCAGTTTGGGTTGTCGTGGACAGATTGATGAAGTCAGCACACTTTCTACCGATCAAGAGTACTTACGACGCTACGAAGTTTGCTCAGTTGTTTATCGACCACATCATCAGATTGCACGGAGTTCCGATCTCGATAGTGTTCGATCGAGGGACACATTTCACGTCTCAGTTTTGAAAGAAATTTCAAGATGCGATGGGTACTCGGTTGGATTTGAGCACAGCATTTCATCCACAGACAGATGGACAGTCAGAGCGGATGATACAGATTCTTGAGGATATGATGCGGTCATGTGTAGTTGATTTTGGAGGCAGTTGGGAGGTTTATTTGCCACTAATGGAATTCTCGTACAACAACAGTTATCAGAGTAGTATTCGGATGGCACCATATGAGGCATTGTATGGCCGTAAGTACAGATCGCCAGTATATTGGGATGACATTGGCGAGAAACAGAATGTGAGTCTTGAACTTTTGGACGACACGGTCGAGAAGATTAAAGTGATCCGAAAGAGACTTTAAGCAGCGCAGAGTAGACAAAAGTCGTATTCCGATAAGAGGAGAAAAGACATTGAGTTTGAAGTGGGTTCGAGTGTTTTCCTCAAGGTCTCTCCGATGAAGGGTGTTATGAGATTCGGAAAGAAGGGTAAGTTGAGTCCAAGATATGTAGGACCATTCGAGATCTTAGAGCGGGTTGGTCAAGTGGCATATCGGTTGGCGCTACCACCTATGTTCTCACATATTCATCCGGTATTCCATGTCTCCATGCTCCGAAAATATCTACATGACTCTTCGCATGTTTTGGATCAACCAAGTGTGAAATTTCGTGACGATCTCACCTACGATGAAAAGCCGCTACGAATTTTGGATCGGCAAGTGAGAAAGTTAAGGACTAAGGAATTATCGTTCGTGAAATTTCTGTGGCAGAATCATTCTCCATTGGAAGCTACTTGGGAGTTGGAGGACGATATGCGAAGAAGGTTTCCGCATCTATTCGGATAGCAAGTAAGTTCCTTGCTTTTCGATGTTTGTCGTAAGTAAATTCGGGGACCGAATTTTTATAAGGAGGGGAGAATTGTGAGACTCGGAAATTTAGTTGGTCGGCTTGCATCATGCCGAAACAATTGCATTGGATATGCGATTTTAAGTGTTTGAGTTTGTGAATGAATGTCGTTGGAGTTTGGTTTCGGCAAGTGCAATGCCTTAGAGAAATTTTCGGAATTGTGAAGTGTTGCTTGGTTCGGACAGATTTGACCTGCTTGCGGTTAAATGGCCGTAACTTTCTCGTCGTGAGTCCAAATTGAGAAATTCCAACTGATTTGGAAACTAGACACATTGGGGAACAAAAAGTCTTAGGGTCAGAGTGCCTGAAAACCAAGGGAAGGTCGTCGTTCTTCAGCTGCTTGCTTCTGGTCTGTTGTGATTGGACCATAAGTTGTTTGTCTTCTTGCTAAGATTAAGTTGGTGAAGGGGTTTTCTTTTGATTGGACCTCTTCTACCTCTTCAAATATCTCAGAGACGTCCTTTAAGAGTTAGGAAGCTGAGCTCCTTGATCATTACACGAAATTATTAAGAGAAAGAAGAGAGAGAAGTGAGAAGGCTGTTAGAGTGAGAAAGAAGCAGCTCGATAAAGATTCAATTGGTAAGCCTACTTCCGTTCGGATTTGGATTTCGAACCTCTGAAGAGAGTTGTAGAGGACTTCTTCATCTTTCTTTTGGTATATCATACGTGGGTTTTGGATTAGGGAATCGTCGGGAAAGTGGTTTTGAATCTGGTCGTCATTGCTGAGGTGGTCAGCTGAGCGACGTGAGTAAGATTGACTTGGTAAGCATACTTAGACCTCGAGTTGGGCTACGAAATTTTGACAGATTGTAGAGGACCTCTTGGGGTTTCCGGAATGGTATCTTATGTGTGTTTTGGTTGAAGGGTTTGGGCTGTACGTCTTGTTGAAGTTTGGAACAGTGGGCTGTGTTCAATTTGAAGGTGTTGAAGCTAAAGTCTTGGTAAGTGATTTATTTGCAAGATTCAGTGGTTATGTGGATTCTGAATTGTTGGGGACATGTTTGTGAAGTCTTATGAAATGTGGTTTGAAGTGGTTGTGGTCGGAGTTTGAGTTATTTGCGTTGTCGTTGAAGATGGAAGTGTTAAACGGCATAAGTACCGTTGTTGGTCGTTTTGAGTTGTTGGCAGCATTTTGATTTCGGAAGTTTGGAGGTTAACCTCGTTTCTGTGAATTGGGTATATGAACAGAGTTTCTACAAGGTGTGCGAGGAAAGGAGAATCAGTTTGGAGATTGAGTGTGGAAGGCATCGGTTGCGATATCGGTGATCGTTGGAATTTGTCCTGTAAGCGGATAGACCATGACAAGTTTGGTTGTGTTCGTTATATGCATGTTACCGATCTTGATTAATGTGCGTCTCATGCATATGTGGTTGATTATGATATGAGATTGTGCATATATGATTCGTTGAGAATATGTGATCGGTATGTGAGATATGATGTTTGATATGATGTTTGTGAACAGCTCGCTAGATCGCTAGCTTGGGGCTGAGTTGTGTGATTGATATATCCATATGAGATAGATTGTGGACCGTTGGGTCATGTGTTTGATTTGATGTGTTTTGTGAGAGAAATAAACAGGCTTTCCCATACTAACGGGGGATGTTAGTCTATGAGCTCAAGGTCAGGGATATCGCTAGTTTACGCAAGTAAGCTAGTTTTTGTGTTTGTGTAAATGGAGATTCGTTTAGGCCTTTTGGATATCCCCTGGCAGTCAGAGGAAGTGGCCTTTCAAAACCTGTTCATAGCTCTGTGTGTGTGTGTGTCTATATTTGTGGTTGAGTTCATGGCTCCACATGGCTTTATTGCCTTATGTGTTTATTTCTGCGATTCCGTTATTTTGTGAAGTATATTATCATCATGCATTTCCGAGCATAAGTTGTGTCGAACATGGTTAAGTTTTGTGGCACGTATATCTCAAACATAACTGATATGTTATGTTCTATCTCTTACTAAGTGTTTCCCAACACTTACCCCTTACAAAATCTATCTCACGTTCCGAAGTGCCATAGTTGCGTCAGAGTCTGGAGTCCGTGTGTCGAGCCCGTCTCTTCCGTTCGAGGGCCACGCTTTTGAGGTCTCTAGTCTAGTGTTGTCCTTGTACATTCGGTTAGATACTCCGTAGCGGTTTGTTATGTTTCGTCGTGGATTTTATCCCTTTGGAGATGCTTTGTTCATATGTACGATGATGGTTGAGTACCATCTATGTTTACAATGTGCTTCCGCATGTTTAATTCTGATGTGTGTTTTTATGACTCTGAATGAGTGTGATTTCGAGGCTTGCTAGATTGCACATTCGTGATGTTTGTCGTGTGGTCTAGCGCCGGTCACCGACCTTTGCGCGGGTCGTGACAATGGTCCACCATGAAATTTCAAAGATTATTTGAACATGTCGGTCAAGATAGTAGTTCGTCAATGTTTCGGCTCCTAAAATATTTTATTTGGAAGAAAATCAGATTTTTAAAATCGAACAATGTTTACGAAGATTAAATTAGTATGATTTAAGGTATTTCTTATATGATTTTTTGAGATACATTTAGAATTTGTGCATATAATAGTAAGGACATGAATTCAACAAACAAAATATTGACATATATATCAACAAACAAAATTAGTTTATACAGGTGCATGGTTGTACTACGACTATACTATGAAGAAGTGATTCCTTTCCCATAATCAAATTATTTCAAATCCACGAGAAGTTTATACACATGCTAGTATTGGAAAACTTAGAAGAGTAAGAGTATAATCCCTTCAGAACACTATAACAAAAGGGATTCATAGAATTTCCAATATTTCAAGCTTGTTTAGTTAGGATCGCAAATATTATACAATTATGAATCCTTAAAACCAACATCAACCAATTTTTTGTTGTGTTCGAAGAGTTCAGTGTACTTGATTATGATCTACGTCAGTCGAGACAAGCGCTGAACACTTTCTCTGTAAGACGAGATTGCCCATGTATTTCAGTGTGGTACGGACTATGATAATAGTCTCCAAGATACAATGACAGTTTGGGCATGTCCAAGGCCTTTGCACACGTATCTCGAAACTTTGAGCGATCCCTTGTATATTAAAAACTTTCGGACGAATTATTTAGTGAGTAGAAGGGAGGGAGAGAAGATAACAATCCAAAAATATGCAAGTGTTGCTGAGATGTCTGGAAATGAGGGGAGGATGGCCTATTTATAGGCTAGTGGTGGAAGACATACATGCACTACGAAGGGATACTTCGTTGACTGGTTACCTATTCTTGATGTTCGTGTCTCTTCGGATGCATTCTGGATAGGTCTTATCTAAGCACATGGTGTCCCTTCTGAGGAGATTCTTATCCTGCCTCATCGTACCCTTTCGGGTACTCTAGAGGTATTTGTGTCCCGTAGTACGAACTTATTCGCTCAGTTTCATGTCCTCTTAACGTGGCGGCATGCCAAGTGTGTCTCAAGCACCCGCTCCCGTACCCAGTCCCAATCCCGGAGGGTGCTTTGCATAGTTCCGTGCTCATGCCATGCCCGTGCTCGGACATTGTTTTGCAGCTAGTAGTACGTCAACTTTAGTCAACCAAGTTGAAGAGTAAGGAGAGGAATTCTTTATAAACAAGAAATCTATTCCATCTGATATACACTTCTACTCCTTACTTCTATTTTTTTTTCTTCGGATTTCGGACTTTTCTTTAGGCTCATTTATTTAATTTTCAACACATTTTTAAGCAAGTTAATTTTTCCAACTTACCCAATAAATTTTTCCAACATCATTGTCACCAACTACCAAAATTAAGCTATGAAAAATATTAAATTTAGCAAAAAGATAGTTAGGAATAGAAGACATTACATTGTATAGCACAAAATAGTAGATAATGCAGAATTGACAAGCACTTCACGACCCGACATAGAATTTTTTTATGTGTTTAAATCTCAATATTTTTCTTAATCTTTTCGAAAATAAAGTTCAGGCTTCTTTTCTATTTTTTTTTTGCGGCCGACTCTTGTTTAGAGAAAATATGCTTGACTTACGAAGTCAATAGCTTGGCTCGACATATCAGTGAAATTGACAAAAAGAGATTTAATCTTCCTTGCTTCATCCACTGTAGCACGACTAAACGACATCGTCGCATCCACAAATAAAATATGAGTCAAAGAAGGGATAAATTTAGAAAGCAAGTTAAATTTCTATTTGTTGGTTTCGGATTATAATTCTCGATTAATTACGTCCTAATTCTGTTTAATTAAATGACTAATATGTTAATTAAACCACACTTATTTGTTGAAGCAAGCTTTACACATGTCTGAATCAGTTATCGTAAGTTACTGGCCGAGTCAAGTTCACGATCGAACGGATTCGCAACTTGTTTTTAACTGAAAATCTCAAGAAAAGTCCAGAACTAATCTGTAAAATGTTTTTTAGTGGTTTCTTGGTGGAAAATTTACATTTCATTTCCATCGTATTGCCTTTTTTATAGGAAAATCTGGGCGACGAGGAGCTGCCACGTGGCACTAGACACGCATGTCCGCTACGTGGCTCGCCTGGGCGCATGTGCGCCATGTGACATCTTGGCGCGATGCCACGTGCACCGCTGTTTCTAGCAAAAATTGCGTCAGCGTTGACGTCAGCTCATCCCTATCTGTGCTGACGTCAGCGCTGACGTGGACGCTGACTCGTTTAGAGCCGGTCCGTGGGCCTATTGGGCCCGAAGCTGAACACTATTATAAATGAAATTTCGTTTCAAGAGTTAATTCCAAACACACAATCAAACTTGACCTCATAAAATGGGATTTCAAATGTTATACTATGCGATGACGTTGCTCGTAACACGGTGTTGGAACATTTAAATTAGAGTTTTTGAATTGAGAAGTTTATTTAGAATCTCTTGCGCCTGGTTGATGAATTTAAAAGTATGGGTCTCGTACGTAAAATGGTAAACGCAACGTGGTGGCTCAGGTGAGGAGATAATCTTAGCTGTATTTGGACAGAATAAATAATACAACCTAAACGATAAAAATAGAATATTATTACAAATAAACAAAACTGAAGCGACAAAGAGTCCGGCTGATCCAATCCAGCCATACATTTGTCGTATCACAATCCAGTTTAGTTAATTACATGTACAATCTGAATCTGAATCCAAACTTGCTCATACAACCAAAGTAATAAAATAAAATGGAATAATACTGATTCTTTTTAAAGGAAATTATTTTGATTGACTGGATACGTTATACTATCTCTCTCTTTTCTTCTTTCCCTCTCAAATACATTCAAATCCAAATTCAAAACAACTTTAGCAACCATTACATGAAGGGCCCATCCACCCCCTATCTTTTGTCTGGAGACTTCAAATAATTCCATAATATTATCAAAAGCATAAATCAATCGCAAGAATTATTACACTAGTTTAATCCGAGGATTCAAATATAAATATATAAATGCAGCTCTCTTTTTTCTAAGGGAAATTAAATAAAGAAATTTTAATATATTCAATCTGAAAATTAAATAATTTCCTTAAAAGTAGAACCATTAAAGAAATTCAAATTTGGCCAGCCAGTAAAATAACACACAGACGACGGTTGATAAATTAAATGATAAATTATTCTTAAATTTTTTATTCATCTCAAAACTATATCTTTTTTAAATTTTATTTTTAAATATAAGTCTCGAATTTTTAGTCGATGATAATCAAAAAACTTAAAAAAAATATATGATGACATTAGCTAAGATCTTTAGAACAATATTTGGAGGAAGAACTAGAACAACAAAATTAATTTTTTTAATAAAAATAGTCATACCAATAATTATGACATAATTGTTTATTTTAAAAACACAAACTTGTCTGCTCGCTAATTTCCGTTTCTCACCCTCTTCTCTGCTCCCTCCTCTCCATCCCGATTCCCAAGTGGTGCTTCTCTTTTTCTAAGCATAAAACAAGAATCCAACGCCCTACCTTACTTAGTTACCCTTTTCTTTTTCTTCTTTCTTTAGGGTTTTATTTGGTTTAGGAGATTATAAATAATAATAATAATAATAATAATAAAAGAAAAGAGAGAGATTTAATCATCATCATGCCATCAGGTGCAAAGAAGAGGAAAGCAGCCAAGAAGAAGAACCACAAGGGAGGAGGAGGAGGAGGAGGACCCATTAATCATAATAATACTACCAACTACCCATCTTCTTCTTCTACTTACTCTCAAGGTACCATCTTCACTTTTCGATTTGTCCAACTTCACTTTTTTTCATTTATTTATTGGCTCTTAATATATATATATATATATATATATATATATATATATATATTTTTTTTTTTACTTGATGGGTCTTGTTCCATTTTTCTGATTCCTCCTCCTTTGGATGCACTTTTGACCTTGTTATTGCTAAGATGGGTATGTAATGGATGGACTCTTTGTTTGACTTTTACTTGACCTAGCTTTGAATCTTCTCTTCTCTTCTTTGGATCTCTTTGTTTTACTTTGATTTTGGGTCTCTCATGTTTTTATGAACGTACTCTCTCTATAGTGCTGGATTTGATTTTAGTAAGTGTTCTTCTTCGAAGATGGTCGGTCGTCCCACGGATTGTTGCGTTAGTTAACGCTGAAAAAAAAGGACTCATATGCTTTCGTTGACCTTAATGTGGTTTCTTGGCTTGTTTCGGCGAATCTTTGTCTGGAGGGTTTAATTTTGCCGGATCTTCTTGATAACTAAGTGTTCTTTCCGATTCTGCTGTTGCAGGGGAGGATGACTCTAAAAGCCAGGACGACAGAGAGAGTGACGCTGGTTCTCCTTTGTCTCAGGAGAGAAATGACCATGAACATCATCATCCCTTTGACGAGGAAAATGTAGCATCTGAGAGGACTGACACGCCATCCGTTGCATCGGATTTGACTGGAAGCCAGCTTGGTAATGCTGCGGATCCAGCTGGTGGCGACATCGTTATTAAAGACGATGAAAGGTTGGTTGAAGTTAACAGCCTTGATATGGGTGCTGTCAATGCGTCTGCTACCGGTGAGAGAAAACAGGAAGAAGATCCTTCATATGCCCTTTCAAGTGAGGCGTCATCCGTCATTGAGGAAAAGGCTCTTCCTTCTTCGGCCGGGGTAGAAAGCCATGTACCTGAAGTTGAAAAGGCAGTCGTGGAGGATGATGACGGTTCTTTAAGGGTGGAATCTGATCCAACAGAGAATGCTGGCTTTGAGCAAGTTATGCCACCAGTTGAAGTTGAACAAAGCCTGAAAAGCAGTGCCAGTGATGATAATGAGGATAAAGGGATCCAATATGCATGCATTGAGGAGAAGGACATCAATCCTTCTTTTGTTGAAGGCAATACACAGATTTTGATAGCCGAAAGGTCTGCTGACGATGCTAATGATGATGTGGAAGCTAATCCTGCCTCAAAAGTTGACTGGGACACCCCAGTAGTGCCCATGTCTGACATGGCGAATTCTGTAATCGATAATGTACAAGCTGTAGAGGTTCTGGAAGTCGTGGAGTGTAGGTTGGGTGACAACGAGGACAAGGAATTGCAGGAGCCCAGTGAGGTCGATGGGACTTTGCCTAGTGTCAACGGAAAGGAGGGTAAGGTCTTTCCTTTAGAGGAAGATAATGTTGAGGGTAAAATATTAACATCTGCTAATGAAGTCTTCCCTTTGGGGGATGAAAATGGTAGTAAAACCTCAATTGGTGAAGTAGATGCTGTAATAAAAAATGAGGATAAAGTGTTGATTGTGACCAAGGAAAAGGAAGATGGGTCAATCCCTGTAGCGGATGACCTGATTGAATCATCTGCTCTTGCAGCTAGTGCTGCCGAGATTGTGAATGAGGCTAAAACCAAAACTCCTGGTGCTGGCTCAGTGGGCAATGTAAGCACTTTTGAAGCCTCTGATGTTGCTGTGAAAGGAAATGAAGATACGTTGCTGAAGTTGACTGATTCTGGTACCCAGAAAGCTGGAATTGACAAGACTAAGAAAAACATTTCTGTATCTGCCGGAACCCAGGTATTAAATTCTTCCGTCCCTCCTGATTCTTCCGTTTCTTTTTATTGTTACTTACTGGGCTCTCTTCTTTTCAGCTTCCGGTTGCTCATGCTTCGGGATTGTGGGCCCTCGTGATGAATTGCTTTGGCATGTCCAAACAGTAAATTCAGGTGAGACTGCTCTGTTTTAATAGATAGCTGCGTAAGTTAGCCTAGCCTCAAGAATCTTCGGTTGGATTTGATTACTTGTGACCAAATGTGATAGTTGTCTGGGACTATATGCGCATAAACATCTCGCTCGATAGAGATATAAGCTTACCTTTACTTGTGATCCTCATTGAAAGCGTACGTGCGTATGAGGTGGTTGGTGGTGTATGAGTTCTTGGATCCTTGTAGCCGTTTCTTCAAGTAGATGATCCCTGGGTCTTAATGAGTGAAAGTTGGTGATCTTCCTTGGATATCACCATCCATTCAGCTCAATACATTGATTTTAGCGGGGAAGTCCAGTTACGAGGTTCATGATTAGTGAGTACAATTTTGAAGTATGTCTGTCTGTTTCGTGTTTTACTACAAGCTCGGGTAGGATAAAATAGCTATTTATTCGTTGGAAGCAAGGATTTTTAGTATCGTATCATGTTGGTAGAAGTTTAAGCTTTCACTGCGTGTATATGTGACACCTTTTTTTTTTATTGATATTTGGCTTGTGTTCAGATACGTGGCAAGAGGGGGCAGCCTTTGAGGGGTGAACCAGAGCAAGTTATTCTTGGAGAACTTCAGAATTCGACTGTTTCGGAGTACATCTTTTACTTTTTGTTTCCCAGTAATAATAGGTATAAGAGAGACCTATAATTATTAAGTAGAATACCTATATGAAGAATGTGGTGAAGCATCTTGGCTTACCATGCTCCATTCATTTTGGTTTGGTTTGTTGTATTAGTTGCTTCAGTTCAGGACAGAGTTAAAAGTTAGTCGTCTGTCTGGTGGATTGTTTGGCCGAACAAGAATATCCATAAACGTAATCAATAGAAACCGGCGTAGGTTGCTTTCTACATGTACAAAGGAATCAATCCAAACCATATAATACAACACCATCAATCCAATCATCCTTTTTTACATCGCCAACAAATCAAACAACCGAAAAGTGTTAACAAAACCACACAATTTATGTATATAAAGAGAGCGGTGTATTTTCACGTTAGAATCTTCATATTGTTCTTCTGAGTGCAACGGCGCCATGGATGGCTGCAATGTACAGAAGCTGAGTGGCTGATAGTATTATCAGGAATGCTTCCATTGTTTTCTGCCCCAAGAAAGCAAACACACCACCCAAGTTAGTATTAGCTGCACAAAAACATACATAACCAAGTATATATGAACAAAATGAAGTACTAGTTTGGTCTCATATAATTATTATTCATTACCAGGCGGGAATTCCTGCTCCCAAGCTCAATTTCTTTACATCCGATGCTGCAAAATATATATGCATAAACACGTATTAATCACTTCACTAGCCTCCGTTATCAACTGAAAACATTACTTTGTGTTTTTGCTTGTGGATATTACCCCATGGCGAGGAGAGTGAGAGCCCAGGCCATGGCGCCGGACGAAGCTGCAGCCGGCAAGCTATCAATAGTCCATGAGCGGATGTGGTTGAGGCCGACCAGGGCGGATGCAGCGCCGACAACCCCGGCTATGAGAGCAAACACGACAAAGAAGCCGGTGGCAGCGTTCCCCATGGGGAAGTATATGGTTGAGAAATGTGCTGGGAGAACCAGGTCGGGTCCTGTTATGTACACACATGTACGAATTATGATGATCAGAAAAAAACTGATGAGTACAACAATAATGACATATTATTAAAATTAGATTAGTCGGGTCGGAAGATAGTGCAATGAACAAAGATTAACGGAATTAGTAATGATGTACCTATGACGAAACCATGGTCAATGGCTCGGTTGATGGCCCAGCCGCCAATGCCTAAGACCACAATGTACATGCAGAGGTTGAGGATTAGTAGCAAGGACGCCACTGGTTTCATCTGCTCATTAGCCATTTTCTTCTGTGTCTCTTTTTTTTTGTTCCCAAAACGGTATATTTTATTTATTATTACTGTTGGGAACTTGCAATCTCGCAGCCGCCAAGAGATTATGGAAAAAAGAGAGAGAATTGACGTTGTAGGATATTGGTTGGTATAATGTGTAAGAGAATCGAGGAAGAAGACCCTTTTTTAAATGGAATTGAATTGGTTCTTTGCTTGGGAAGGCTGCTGCCGATGCGGTTGTAAAGGTGTAATAATAATATGCTTGAAACGCAAGGATCCATAACCCTCCTAACCCCTCACACACATTCTTCTTCCCTTTTTCTTTTGTGGTACAATAAGTAAAATAATTCGGCTCTCAGCTGTCTACAGATGCTCTTTATAGTTATTTAACTACAATGATGGGTTGGTTATTTGCCTTTTTTTTTAATATTAAATAAACAGATAAGACTGGGCATATCTACCTTCAGGCTTCACCTATAGATGATGCAAATCCTCCTATTAGCTTTAGCCAAATCAACCATTCAGGTTATATATATCACACATGCATTGGGTTCTTTGTAATTACTCTAGTATGTGGAATCTGAAGCAATCTCATTGTTTGCTATAGTTGAGTTGTTGTATTAGTTGCTACATGACAAGTCATATCCCTAATATCAATTATTCCAATTATTTTTGATGATATTGGATTACTTCATACAATAGCGGTGAACAATTTTATAAATCTGAAAATTTTAAATATTCATAGTTCTAAAATTTTAGATTGGGATATAATTTTTTTTAAAGTGATACATAAGAGTCAAATTAATTTTATGTTCAATGTTGTGCTCAAATCTCGAATCTGGATTTTTTCAATTATCCTACTATATTTTGATGATATTTACATTTTACATATTTATAGTTATAAAATTTTAAATTGGATATAAATTTTTAACATAATACTTAAAGAGTCAAATCAAATTTATGTCAATATTGTGCTTAATTCCCAAATCCGGATTATTCCAATTATCCTACTCTATTTTGATGATATTGGATTGCTTCGTGCAATAGTATTGAACAATTTTATGAACTTGAAAATCTACATATTCGGTAGTTCTAAAGTTTCATATTGAATATAAATTTTCAATAAGATACCTAAGAGGTCAGATTGATTACATGTCCAATACTATTCTCAAATGACTCGTACATTAGTGAAATTAAAGTTACTAACCACCGCATGTATGACCTAGCGGTTAAAACAGGGGGTATGCCATTAAGCATGAGGTGGGAGGTTCGAGCTCCGTAAGCCCCTATCAAGAACCGGAATTGTGGAAACAATTTAACCCACAATTTTCTTTAAAAAAAAAATTTTACTAAAACGGTTAGTATGTAGACGGAATTGAACATCGAAAAAGAATCCCTCGAAAATCAGAAATCTATCAACAAAGTAGCGACTGGGCCAACGTATGGGCTTTGGACCTAAGACAAACGCACACATTTGAAACGGACAGAAGGTTCCAACGGTTCCCTTCAATAAGACAATAACCAACCATGTAATTAGTAGGACCCAGTTGGATGGATGGGTGGTTACGACCTCGGTGCCCTTTCGCGCGTGAGGGCTCTACTCTCCAACCACCTCCGCTACCGCCGACTCGAAGATGCCCGGAAGCTTCTCGACCGGACCCCGTCCCCCGGGCCCCACCTCCACACCATCATGATCAATGGCTACGTCGACAACAACCAGCTGGCTGACGCCCTCAAGCTGTTCGACGAAATGCCTGTCAGAGACTTGGTCTCCTGGAACTCCATGCTCAGGGGCTGCCTCCACTGCAGAGACTTGGCCGCCACCCGGAAGCTGTTCGAAGAAATGCCTGTCCGGAACTCTGTCTCCCTCACCACTATGCTCTCTGGGTACCTCAAGTTCGGGATGGTCCAAGAGGCTGAGCACGTCTTCTGGGGTATGCCCGAGAGGGACGTTGTGGCATGGAACGCCATGGTTCATGGCTACCTCCAGAATGGCAGAGTTGAGGATGGGGTGAAGCTGTTTCAGGCAATGCCGTACAAGGACGTCATCTCGTGGACTTCGATGATATCCGGGCTTCACTCCAATGGTTGTAGCGAAGATGGTTTGTCTCTTTTCCGGGAGATGGTGGCTTCATCCGTCAGGCCTACTTCGACCACATTCGCGTCAGTCTTGACTGCTTGTGCGAGTGTTGGGAGCTCCCTTTTCGGTGCCCAAGTCCATGCTAGTGCTGTGAGGCGCGGGTGCTGCTTCGATGAGTTTGTGGTGGCAACACTGATTACGTTTTATGCCAACTGCAAGGAGGTGGAGAATGCCTTCCGGGTTTTTGAGGGTTCCACATCGAGGGAGGTGGTTGTTTGGACTGCACTTTTGACTGGATACAGTGTGAACTGTATGCATATGGATGCTTTACGGGTTTTCTCTCGCATGTTGAAGGTGAGCCTTCTTCCTAATCAATCTACTATCACCAGTGCTTTGAATTCCTGTTCAGTACTAGAGGCCGTTGATCATGGCAGCGCAGTCCATGCGCTGGTTGTTAAGCTAGGCTTGGAGACCGACGCCTTTGTCGGAAATTCACTCATTGTCATGTATATGGATTGTGGGAAGGCCAATCATGCTGTCGCGGCATTCAAGGCGATTGACCAGAAGAACGTTGTGTCTTGGAATGCGATGATTGTCGGGAGCGCGCAACATGGTTATGGAAAATGGGCCTTGGTCTTGTTTAATCAAATGCTACGAGATGGAGTTGATCCTGATGGCATCACATTCACTGGTTTGCTCACTGCCTGTAGCCACTCCGGGATGCTGGAGAAGGGTAGGCGGTTTTTCGAGTATATCATTCGATATAGATCGAGTGTGATGAAGATTCAGCATTTCGCTTGCATGGTCGACATCCTAGGAAGATCTGGCAAGTTAGATGAGGCAGAGAGGTTGATCAGAAGTATGCCTATGAAGGCAAACCATGCGGTCTGGCTAGCTTTACTTGGTGCATGTAGGGTGCATTTGAATTTCGAGCTCGCCAAGAGAGCTGCTGAGGAAATTTTTGAGATGGAACCACAGTGCAGTGCTGCCTACGTTCTGTTATCGAATTTATACGTTTCAGCAAAGCGATGGACAGATGTTTCCTCGTTAAGGGTTTGGATGAAACGGAGAGGAATCACAAAACAGCGGGGGTCTAGTTGGGTCGTCCTTAGGGGAAGGAGGCACGAATTCCATTCCGGAGACCGGTCTCATCCTCTGGCCGACAGAATTTACGAAAAGCTGGACTGGCTGAGAGTAAAGATGAAGGAATTGGGGTATACTCCGGATGAGATATTTGCACTGCACGATGTGGAAGATGAGCAGAAGGAAGAGATGCTGTCCTATCACAGCGAGAGGCTAGCTATTGCATTCGCCTTACTAACTACTACGGAGGGTAGCACAATAGTGGTGATGAAAAATCTTCGCGTGTGCGGAGATTGCCACTCTGCCATCAAGCTAATGTCGAGTATCATTGCCCGTGAGATTGTCGTCAGAGACTCGGGCCGATTTCACCACTTCAAGAATGGCAGTTGTTCCTGTGGGGACTACTGGTAGAACCACCAAGTCTGTTGATCGGGTGTGTTTAAATAACCAGAACTTCCGCGCATTTAGGATCTGTTCATGAGCATATCTAGGGGTCCAATTATTATGATCAAGCCGCTATACTGCTCCGCTTAACCAAAGGTGTAACATTGTCCAAGATTATCCGGGCAGGCATGAGATAAAATCCAACTTCACGGCAACAGGTACTGATTAATTGTTGCAAGTAAATATTTTATTGATTTGTAGATTACTAGTTGACCGACCAATAGAGGCAACTATAGGCCTGGTCAAAATTAGGATACAAGAAAAGCAATGTTACAACATGTACAGAACAAACATAGAAGTAGAAAGGGAATCATCTGTTGAGCCACAGCTCATTGGGACATCTGAGAATTGGGGTTCACCCATCAATTTCAATGCTTTTATTCAGCTTATAATGTAACTTTCCCCCAGCGTCTACAATCATTTATGTCATCTACATATTGCTACTCTATCAAAGAGTGAGGTGTTGCTGTCATACATTTCCCTGCTTTGGGTTCCAAATGTTGCAAATCCTAATCAAGAATCGCACACATCAGTTCTCTTTTGTCAAATTTAACAGATCTGAACACTTGCATGTGCAGCAGATGTATTTGTACAGTTCCTAGTTTTTCTATTCGTTGACGATCGACCAATGCATATAATCTCTTCGGTTCATCGACATTTTGACCATACAAACTTTCTTTTGAAAAAAGAAACAGTTCTAAAGATTGAATGACATTTATGAAAATTAATGGTATAATTTAAGATGCTTTGTAATTGTTTTTTTCGGAAAATTCAGATATCATATTCAATTCCATATAGATAATATTTGTAAAATGTCCACATACCTGTCCATGGTTGGACTACAACTGTGCGCTTATAATCTGTGTTTTTTTACTGAGATGGAGAAAGCGTCAAAAGCTGAGATAAATATTTTGGTGGTTTCAAATATCAACCCCTTTCTGAGATTTAATCATATTCATATCTTCCATATGAATTATTTTCTTGAATGTTGTTATTTTAGTTTTACAGTAGCTTTGAATTACAAGGAACTGTTGGTTGTTGTTCACACTCTTTTTCAGCTTTATATTCATATTCATTCTTCGGGATTGTTTTAGTTAATTTGCCTTGGATGGTCACGAACTGTTAACAGAATTTGAAGAGATAATTTGCAATGAACCAAAACATCGACTACCAACATTTACTTGTTGGCATTGTTCAAATTAACGAAGAATTGAAACACATGATATGGAACAATTTTTTAACCGGATCCAGTGCAATGGATATCCAAGAGTTCAAGTGGACAACAAAGATCTTCAGCCATACTGAACAATTGTTCGCCTACATACTCATCAATTCAAGAAATCAAGTCAAAAATTAAACAAAAAAGAAAAATGGGTTTAAAATTATTAAAACAGAAAACAATTGGACATAAGCAAAAAGGAAGATGTAAGCAGGGTTATAGTAACAGGTAGCCTAAGAAGAAGCAGCTCCTGTGTCGCAAGATCTGTTTCTATTTAATTTATGCCCGTAAAAACGAAATGTCCAGCCACTAAAATCAAAACTGGACATCAGATACCATAGGCAATATCAGATTAATAAATTAGCGAAAAATAAAAAGCAACCTCAGCCGAAAGATGGTGATCTGTTTATGAAATCATCAAGGTTAATCAGGTAACTTGGGATAAAATTTTGCATCATCGGTCGCAACTTTCATGTACTAATTAAAAAGAATCAACAACTAATTAAAAAAGAATTAAATGGCTGTTGGTGATGAATTATAATAGAGATCAGATGGTGATGCATGTTCGAGGTTTGTCATCATCCAAAGTACAGAAATTGGTGGGTTATTATCATCACTTCTCTAAAACAGAAATACACCAACCAGCCATAATCTTAAAACACGACTTCAGTTAAAAATATTAAAATTAAAAACTATCAATTGAGGAGGAGGGCATCAGACAAAAAAGTCCAAAAATTCTCACCATATTATATATAAGTAAGACTGGGTGTCACGTATGGAATTCATCATATGCCCCAATAAAATGAGAAAAAAAATGTCACAGAAAATATTCTGAGGGAGAGACAAAGAGAGAGATAGAAAGATCAGATAGTCGATCCAAAATCCTCAGCAGCTTGCGTGTGAAGCAATCAGACTGGGTGTCATATAGACATCATCATCATCTCTAAGCACTAAACCCTAATAATAAAAACCGAAAATCTTGAAAAATTAATTAAGGAAATTTGGGGAAATCAGAATCGAGAAATGTCAATCAGCAACTTGCCTTAATCATAATAAAAAAAGGCAACTTAGACTGGGGCGACAAACTATTCATCATCATCTTTCCCCACAATAGACATAAAAAACAAAGCAAAGGTAAGAATATACCCAGACGCCCTCAGGAGTTCTTCTTTGATTTAGGGTTTAATAACTAATGTAGCGGCAACGCTGTTTCTCTCCGCTCTGTTATCAACTAGGGTTTATATATGTATGATGCACACGCGTGGGCTCCTAATTAGGGTTTCCTTTCCTTCCGTCGTCTCCTCTTCTGTACCAATTGCGGGCGGGTACTAATTGGGCCCAATTCCGTAGAATAAATCTTGTTTGGGCTTCAGAAGACATGCTAAGCCCAGTCCTCTGGCCATGGAGTTTTTTTTCCTTATGGTCTTTTCTTTTCTCGGTAATAGTTAGGGATGGCAGAAATACCCATACCCCGTGGGTCGGACCCTACTCTTACCCTATGGGTCGAGGGTCTGTTGACTTTGACTGAGTCGGGAGTAGGGTATGAGTATGGGTCCATTTTTAGAGGAAGGGTCTAGGGTAGGGTATGAATCTTATATTTTTTACCATACCCTTACCCTTTTACCCTATTTTAGACTATACCCTAATTATACCTTACTAAACCCTAGTTAGAGCCTTATATATATAACCCTACCAAAATATAAAAACAACTTGAAGAAAATAACCTAGAAAAATTCCGTTGCCGAAGGGTGTGAATATAGCCACAAATTCCTGTCTCATAGACGTGTACTACTTCCTACATGCAATCGTAGGATTTCAAGTGTACGGGAATAAGGTAATTATCAAATAATATATGTTAATTTAATCGTAGGATATGTCATATGTAGTTCATGAGAAAAAAATCAATTAAAATTATCCCAAGTACATCACCCGTTTTGAGATTTTATTTACTTGCGAGTGCACCTAATGCATACCATACGGAATTGTCATCTTCTAATATATCATGTGTTGGGTTTTGGGTTAGTCTCTTGATTGATCCCATCGTTGACCTTGAATGTTGATTTTTTTATATTTAGGCCGTGTACTCATCCTTAAATGAAAGTCCTCATCTTTAGTGTTTTCAATTCTTTTGGATCGATTTGTTCGGTTCATTCATTTTTTGTAGTTAGGAGTTAGTGTTATGATTTGCCTCCACTGCTTGTTTCACGGTGATCATAAAGATGTGATTCGTTAATTTTCAGGTTCGGAGATTATACAGATGGAAAAATTCACTTTGTCATCTCAACCATCAGGTGCATCTGATAATCTAGTGTCTACACCAACGAACAATGAAGTTGATAATATAGTTCCATTAGTTTTGGAAGGAGAGAATATTGCATCTCCTTTTGACACGTTACCGGAGTCTGCGAAAACAGATGATAAAAATATTGGTGGACGCTCAAAGACTTCTTTAGCATGAGAATATTTTGAAAAATGTACTGTGAATGGAGAGTCGAAAGCAGAATGCAAGAAGTGCAAGAAGCATCTCAAAGCAAAAACTGGCTATGGGACAACCCATTTAATGAAGCATGCATGCAATTGTTTCAGCAGTAAGTTTCGGCAAACTAACATACATCAAATGATCTTGAAGAAAAATGCCAACGATCAGATAACAAATTTTACATTTGATCCAAAGTTTTCAAGAGAAGAGCTTACAAAGATGGTGGTGAAACATGAGCTTCCATTACGTATGGTTGAGTATGGAGGATTCAGAAGTTTTGTGGCTTCTCTTCAACCACTTTTCAAGGTTCCATCTCGTAACACTGTGAAAGATGATATAATGAAGATGTATGAGATTGAAATGAAGAAGACAAAGAAATTGATCGAAGAGATGGCATCTAGTACGTTGGAGAAGTTTGACAAATATTGGAGTGTTGTCCATGAAGTTATGGGAGTGGCCGTTGTTTTGGATCCAAGGTATAAGATGACCTTACTTGAGTATTATTTCCCTCAAATATATGGAGAAAGATCAAAATCTCATATTGACCATATCCGAAATTTGTGTTATGATTTGGTAAGTGAATACCAACTGCATAGCATGGATAAAAATGAAAAAGATGATGATGACGATGCAGATTTTTCAATTGAATTATCAGGGTATGATTCTTATGTGAATAGTCAGAAGAGATGCAAGTTGACAGTTTTGAAAAATGAATTGGATGGTTACTTGGAAGAGTTTGTTCTATGCAAAACAAACAACTTTGATATATTACTTTGGTGGAAGATGAATGAACTCAAGTATCCTATCTTACATACTATTGCACGAGATATGTTATGTATCCCTGTATCTAATGTTGCATCAGAGAGTGCCTTCAGTACAGGAGGTAGGATAATAAACACTCATCGTAGTAGATTACATCCTGGGACTCTAGAGGCTTTAATGTGTTTGCGAAATTGGTTGCGTGAAACCATGAGCGTAGGTAATTTTCTCAAACTATTTACTGTTATTTTTAATTATAAGTGAATATATGTTGCTAATATATATTTTTAACTTATAATAGAGTTATCAGATATTTTGGAGTATGCTTCAATTATTGACGATGTCGACTTGGAAATTTCAGGTACATCTAATTCTAAATTAATTTATTAATATACTAAATATTTCATGATTAATGTTTATATATTTATCATATTTGTTATTGTTTTACAGACTCAATTTGAAGACATCGTGAAGAATGGAACCTCAAAGGACTTTATTAAATTATGTTCCATCTTCTTATTATTAGTTGAGATTTTTGTTTACATTGACATGGGTGACTCTCTATTTTTTTTAATGTATTTATTGAATATTGATTTCAGCAAATCTTTAATTTTTAATCTTTGTTATTATAATTATATTTAAAAATTAGCATCAATATATTACATTTAATACGAGAGTCGGACCCTTATGGATCCTGTAGACCCTGCGGACCCTAAGGGTAAGGATATGAATCTAATAAAAAAAATTTGTGAGGGTCGAGGGTAGGGTATGGATCCAACTCTCAATCCTAGGATATGGGTAGGGTCCTATCGATACCCTACCCGACCCTACCCATCGCCATCCCTAGTAATAGTCTCCACTAATTTTTATTAGACGGATAAATTATTTTTTTGTTCCTTATCAATATTAAAATTATCTCTAGAGTCTTAATTATTTCAAAAATTATTTAATCATCCTTATTTTTTTAAAGGGAAAAGTACACATAGGTACCCTGTGGTTTCACCGATTCTCACTTAAGTACCTTGTGTTTTTTGGACCGTAGAACAGGTCCAAGTTATAAAAATTTTCATCACGGACCGGTCCCGATTTCCGGTTTGCGATTTTTTTACAAAACGACGTCATTTTGCGTTTGACGTGGAACACTACGTGGAAATGATGTGGCAGTGGCGAATTACTAAATCAGTACATGATTAATTTTTTATTTTTTTAAATACCCTCTTCTTCTCCCCACCTCTTCTCTCTCTCCTCCGTCGGATTCCTTCAAACGCTCCACCATTGTACTCTGGGGCAATGTAACAAACAGTTCCCTGCAACTCACCTTAAAAACAAAGGAACATGAAACTTCCCCTGCATCCAACCTTTGACCCAAACAAAAAAAATCAAAAAAACTAAATATCTAAAACCACAACCTCAATCAACCAAACGAATTATTTCTTCCAAGACCAAATCAACCAACAGAGAACATGAATCTTCCCAGAAAAACTAAGCAAACACAAAACCCTTTTAATAACTTGGTAAAGAGCATCCCTTTGTCTTCCATTTGTACTTGAGGAAGTCCTTATCGGGACGGCATTAGCAATACAGTTGAATTGCTCAAAGAACAAGACCCCAGCTTGTACAGAGGGTAGCTCTCATCCTTAACCCATTCCACTCCGAGCATTGTCTAGTCTTGAAGATGGAGAAGAGGGCTTTAATATGGGTGACTATTGAGTCCTCTTGGTCCTGGCTCTAGTGATGTCTCTCTCTCTCTCTCACTTATTTGATTTGGTAAAGGGGAAAGCATCGGCCTAGCTGGCATGGCGGTGGGGAGAAAGTACATGTGAGAAGTGACAAACCCAAATCCAATTAGATATTCCGCGATTGAAGAAGCTTAGAGAGAGAGAGTACCTGTGAGAAGTGAGGTCGAGTGAACCGATCTGTCACCAACAAGGCCCTTCACCGACTCAACCACCCCGACCAGCACGTGCTCCACCACAGCCCTTCACCAGGGCCTCCATGTACATTGCAAGGACCCACTCCCTTGAGAACGAGGCAGAGGGTGGAGTCGCCCTGGGCGCGAGAGGGGGGATGGGGGACCCACCAAGTCACGAGCTTCGGGATCTTGTCAGTGTTGGCGAGGAGGGAGGAGTAGATGTCGTCGGAGGCGGCTTGTAGCTGGTAGGGGAAGACTCTCGGGAAGGCATGTTGGGTTAGGGCAAGGCAATGGAAGATGTGATGCGGTGGCAGACGTCGGGTTGGGAGAGGGCTTCCTTGAGGAAGTGATCGTTTTGTGGATGATCTCCGATGCGGTGGTTGTGGTGGAGTTGGGCGGCGGAGAAGAAGATGGGGTTGGGGTCGGGAAAGTTTTTAAAAAACTATAAAAAAAAATTAGAATTAAAATAGAAATTTGCCATCAAGCCACTTCAGCTCCAGCTCTTTAAGAAATCAAGCACGTGGACTGCCACGTCGAGTGCAAAACAACGTCGTTTTGTAAAAAATATGTGGACCGGGTATCGAGACCGGTCTGTGATAAAAATTGGAATAAGTTGGACCAGTTTTACGGTCCAAAAAGCACAAGGTACCCAAGTGAGAATCGGTAAAACCACAGGGTATCTATGTGTACTTTTCCCTTTTTTAAAATATTAGTCTAATTGCAGATAACAACAATCATTTTTTTGTCAATAAAATAATCAAAATATCTTTAAAAAAAATTTTAAAAAAACTATCTTCTTCACTTTTGGATACCGTAACCATTTTGACTAACATGGACGAACACTCAAAAAATGTAAGATATGAAAATAAATTAATATAGTGTCAATTCAAACCAAAAACAGATTTTGTATTTTTGAAACAACATCAATTCAAACAAACAAACAACACAAATAATTTGGCAACAAAAATAACCACATCCAATGTTCCAAAAAAATAACCACACAAAAAAAACTCAAACTTTCAAAACTAAGAATCCCAGAGGATCCAACTTTTTTTCATACCCACCAACGAGTTGGAGCTGATGAAAATCTAAAGCGTGGAAAATCAATGAATCATCAACATTAATATAATCCTTCTCGAAAATCCCCTCGAGATGGTTTCTTAGCGGTTCATGACAATGAACAAAAGAATTGGCGATGATAGAGAAAAAATTAAAATGGACAGAAAATGGATCCAACCAACTTAATTGATCACATTGGTATAATTACACGTACAATTAATTACATAGTATTTATAAGCAAAGAGGCTATAACCAACTCGTACCCAAATTACAAACAGATACCCACAACAAATTTGAGTTAATTGATGAAATATAACACGACAAAGACTTAATTAAATTGCAAACAAAAGGCATGAACCAACTTGAAATTAAAACACACCGAACTGCAATTGTGCAAATAATGACTTACCACTATTTGAATTTTGGAATTTCTAGCAATATAAGGAAGGTGGAGTGGAGATGGTTGACAATACAAAGCCTCAAAAGGTAAGACACCAAGAACTCATATAACTTAGCATGAGTTCTCAAAACAGTCTTATACACATCCATTGAATTCATCCTCATTTGATGATAACCAACTTTTAAATAAATCTTAGAAAAACTATTGTGCTCCATCCAATTTATTTAATAACTCTTAATTACCAAGAATTGGATACTTGATCTTGAAGGTGATCTCATTTAAAGTCCTATAATCAACACTAATTTGCCAAGTACCATACTTCTTTTTAACCAACACAACAGGTGAAACAAAACTGCTATGGATGTGCCTAATAATTCGTGATTGCAACATTTCCTTCACCATCTGCTCCACATCGTCTTCCTACATACTCAAATATCTATAAGACCTCAAATTCATTAAATTGTTGAAATCCATTAACGAAATAATATGGACCTATGGTTGGATAAGTGCTAAGCCAATTAGTTCTTAAACACGTTCTAGAACCAAGATAAAAAGTCCTTCGCATTAGGGAAGAACTTTGATAGGGTCAAATTTCAAACTCAGAAATCTAAATTCCTTCAAATTCCACCTCGTCTTCCTCTTTGACATTAGGGAAGAACTTTGATAGGGTGAAATTTTAAAATTCAATTTCATCCTCCTTCTTAGCAGATATTGAGAAGAACTCTCCCACGAAGCACTTCTTTTGGTTCCCTACAGCTCTACCTTATGACCATCTACTTGAAACTCCATCTAAAGTAGCTTGAAAATCTCATTAAATCCTTCCCAATGTTTCAAACCATTCAACACCTAGCATCATTTAGTAATTACCCAAACTCAGCAATAAGTCATCTGCAGAAAAAGTCTTGCCTTGTAATTTCCATAAAAATTCTTGCAAATATATGAGCAATGAGCTCTCCCTCATTAACGACCCTCACTTTCATGGTCTTATAATCGTCAATTGCACAACCCAACCTCTTGGCTACCCCCTAATCTATAAAATTATATATGCTCCCCGAGTCAATAAGAATGAACAACAATTATCCACAAGCACTTCCTATAACCTTAAAAGTCATGTAATTCTACAATGTTCTTCTTCGCATAATAGCATGTCCAAATAGAATTGGTTCATGAATTAACTTATCCGCTTCACAATTGAAACACTCCTCCTCATTCTTAGTCTCTTGTACCTCTTCCTTATCATTAAAAGTCTATACTATAAAGGATTTGCCTCTTTAAGTACATTTGTGACCCACTGCATACTTCTCTGGCACCAAAAACATACTCTTTTTGTTCTATTGTCCTCCATTTTCCTTGATTTCACTCTATCAAAGGACTTGCTCATCTGATTGAGATTGGCCACATTCCTTTCGAGTCTTGTAGCACTTCCAATTCCTTAAGTTCCTTCTTCTTATTATAATTAGATTGAGCAGGAGTTGGCAACAAGGGACTCTTATAATTGGAAACTCGAGTAATTTGCGAGACTTCTTAGAATTGATATTAATCTTGTTTTCCTCCAATCCGGCTTTAGTTATTGTAAGAACATTAGCAAAGATTGTTCATGAGGGAGGTCTAATTTGGTCGATTTGTCTTCAAATTTGATCTGGTAATTGAGTGCACTTCCAACCTGCTTGCAACTCAATAATAGCTTCATAGGACTAGCATAAATGTTAATAAAAATTTATGTCCAACAACATTCTTGAAGATCTCCTAAGTCATTTCAATCGATCTATGCTTTCCTTTATGATACCACTTCAAAGCGATTCCCTTCAAAATGAATGTGCACCACTTTCATTTTAGACTGGGATTCAATCTTCTCAATATCAAAGAATTGCTTGTATTCAGTAAGCCAATTAGAGACTTCTACACCATCAAATTTGGGAAACTTATATTTGAAATCCTTACGATATTACTCACCCTCGTCTTCCCTAGTCATAGCAGAATATTTTCCAACCATTTGCTTCTGCAGTTGCACCTATGATAAATTCACAACCTCAATTCCAGCCTGACTCTCAGCATGATCTACAAAATTCTCCATTTACTTGTGACACTCGGAAAATTAGTTGGTCGGTTTGTGTCGTATCAAGATAATTGCATTGGACATGCTATTTAAAGTGTATAAGTATGTGAATGGATGTCATTGGAGTTTGCTTTCAAAAAGTGCAATGCATTAGTGAATTTTTGACTTGAGAAGTTGTTGGCCAAGGTTCAAACAGATTGACCTGCTTGTGGTTTAATGGCCATAACTTTCTCCTTATGAGTCTAAAATGAGAAATTCCAACTGATTTGGAAACTAGACACATTGAAGAACAAAAAGTCTTACGGCCAATTGGTCTAAAAACGAAAGGAATGTCATCATTCTTCACCTACTTGCTTGTGGATGAACCTGATTGGACCTGAAGTTCTTTGTTTGCTACCTAGATTAAGTTGGAGAGGGAGTTTTCTTGTGATTGGACATTGCCCACCTCTTCACATGACTCATAATATATCTTAAAGAGGCAGAGCACTTATCCTCTCAGTTACAAAATGAATTTTCAGAGAAAGAAGAGAGAGAAGGTTGAGAAGGCTGAAGGAGAGGGAAAGAAGCAGGTCGAAGAAAGAATCAATCGATAAGCATAGATACGTTCAGTTTTGGACTTTAGACCTATGAAGGGAGTTGTAGAGGACATATATACCTTTCTTTTGGTATATCATATGAGGTTTTTGGATCAGGGAATCAACGTGAAAGTTGTTTTGAATCTGGTCATCGTTGAACAAGCACATAGCTGAGCTTATTGAGGAAAATGCGATTAGTAAGCGTACTTAGACTTTGAGTTAGGACTTGAAATTTTGACATCTTACAGAGGACTCTTTAAGCTTTCTAACCGTATATCTTATGCCTTGGTTGGATGAAGAAATCTTGGTCAACACTTGATTGAAGTTCAGACTTTCTGACTGTGTTCAGATTGAAGGGGTTGAGAGAAACGACTTGGTAAGTGTCCTTAGGCTCCGAATTTGAGTTGGATGTTGTAAATGCGTTTGTAGAGGACTTCATGTGCTTTCCAGAAATGTATCTTATGTATGTTTTGGTCAAGGGAATTGGTATGTACACCTTGTTGAATATCGGACTTGCTGGCTGAGTCTGTACTTGCGCAAATTCAAAGAGTTAAGCTTGATCTGATGAACTTGAGAATCTGAGTTTGAGTATGGGATTCTGAGATGTCAAGTACATACAGGGGAAGTCATTTAAGGTGTTGTTTGTGGTGGATATGGTCTGAGTTTAAGTTATATGTGATATCGTTGAAGATGAAGTGGTTGAACGGTTCTTGTGCCGTTGTTCCATTGTTTTGAGTTATTGGCAGCGTTTTGGTTTTAGAAGGTCAGAGGTTAACCTCGTTATTGTGATTTGGGTTTGTGAACAGAGTTTCCGCAAGGTGTGTAGGAAAAGGAGAATTGGTTTAAAGGTTGTAAGTGAAAGGCATCGATTCCAGAATCGGTGATCGTTAGATCTTGTCGTGTAAGCGGATAGACCATGACAAGTTTGGTTGTGCTTGTTATATGCATGTTTCTGATCTTGATTAATGTACGTCTCATGCATATATTGTTGATTATGATATGAGATTGTGCATATGTGATTCATTTGAGAATATGTGATCGAATTGTGATGAATGTGAGGTTTGTGAACAGCCGGCTAGATTGCTAGCTTGGGGCTAATTTTGTATGTTTGATATATCCATGTGAGATGGATTCTGGACCCATGGGTCATGTGTTTGATTTGATATGTGATTTGTGAGAGAAATGAACAGTCTTTCCCATACTAACGGAGGATGTTAGTCTATGAGCTCATAGGTCGGGGATATTACTAGTTTACATTATAAGCTATTGCTAGTTTATATTTGTACACTAGATTTGTGTTTGTGTGATCAAAGATTTGTTTGGCCATTTGGATATCCCTTGGTAGGGGCCTTTCAAAACCTGTTCATCGCTCTGGTGTGTGTGTGTGTGTGTCTATATTTGTGTTTGAGTTCATCGCTCTCTGTGTTGGTTGTTCTATGTGATTATACTTATGTTTTTGGTAAATTGTGCATCATGTGGTCATCATGCATTTCAAGTTCAGTTATGTCGAACATGGTTAAGTTCTGTGGCATGTATATCTTAAACATAACTAATATGTTATGTTCTATCATCTTACTAATTGTTTCCCAACACTTACCCCCTTACAAAATCTATCTCAGGTTCTCGGGTGCCATAGTTGCATTTGATTCTAGAGTCTATTGTCTGAGCTCGTCTCTTTTGTTCGAGGGCTATATTTTTTAGGTCTCCAGATTTGTGCAATCCTTGTACTTCTGTATAGACACTCCGTAGTGGTTAGATCTTTGTTTATGTCTGAGTGTGGACTTTGTCATTTGGAGATGTTTTGTTCAGATTTACGATGATGGTTTGTGTACCATCTTTGCTTATGTGTATCTTTCGCATTTGGTTCAATGTGAGTTTTATGGATTGCGTGTGAAGTTTTGAGGGTTGCTAGGTTGCACATTTGTGATGTTTGTTGTGTGGTCTAGCGCCGGTCACTGACCTTCGCGCGGGTCATGACAAAGTTGGTATCAGAGCCTAAGGTTGATTGTGTTATCTAGTTCGTCATTGAGTGTGTTTTGTTGTACCCTATAGAGCATAGGATCTGTCGTATCGTTGTCTTCTGTTGGGTAAGCCTTCTATTTGGCCTCTTAAACAATGACTTATTCTATAGGGAGGATATGCCTATGACACGTAGAGGGGTAGACGCTATGATGAGGGAGCACGATGAAAGCTCCGAAAGGCATAGGAATGAGGCTACCGTGGAGCCTACACCCATAGTTGAGCAGACCACTACTACCGAGGCTACGTCCGTTGAGAGGGATCAGTCAGTTGGTGGTACTTCAGGGTGCAGAAAGCGTAGTGGTGATGCGGTGGATCGGGTAATGATGCCGATGGAAAAATTTATTATGACTCAACAAAGTGCGATAGAGAAGAAAGCTGCTATGACTCCGAGAGATGATTCGTTGGCTGAATTTCTAAGGTTAGAGCCACCCATTTTCACCGGTGTTTGTGATGATCCTCAAGTGTTTCTTGATGAAATGGAAAAGAGGTGGAAGATCCTAAATTGCGACAACAAGAGGATGGTAGAGCTTGCTGCGTTCAAGTTGACAGGTGAGGCAGAAGTGTGGTTCCAGACTGTGGAATCAACTGGATGGACTTGGAAGAAGTTCTACGATTCTTTAGTAGATCGCTTCCTACTTGAAAGTCTGCAAGATGCTCGTGGGTTCGAATTCGAGAGGTTGATAAAGACACTAAAGATGACGGTAGCGGCGTACGACCAGATGTTTGGTTATCTTTCTCATTACGCCAAGCATTTGATTCCTACGGAGGAGAAAAAGGTGAAGAGGTTTATTCGTGGGTTGGATGATGCGATGTTTAAAGTCATGTATCCGCGTAGCTTTCAGTCTTATTCGGCAGCCGTGGATTGTGCGAGGACATTGGAAATGCGAGATAACGAGCGAGTTGCAATGCAAAGGCAATCTAAGGTGCAGCGATTTGATAGGCCACTGTAATATAGTTCGAACCAGAGTTTCGGGCAACAGCAGCAAAGGCCGAGTTCTCACTCTAATTTATCGAGAGGAGGAAGATTTGGTAGAGGATTTGGGAGAGGAAATGGTTCTCGCAGTTAGTCAGGAGGTCGAGGCCAATCGGCTAGTCAAGCCCAATCTGAAGGAAATTATTTGCGGTGTGGAAGGTATCATCCCGGAAGACCATGTTATAGACAATCGGGAGCTTGCTTTGGATGCGGTAAATTTGGGCATCAAGTCAAAGATTGCTGCGTAGCTAAGGCAAGAGAGTATGCACAACTTACGAGCCTATCTGGTCAATCGCAAGAGCAATATCGGAGTTCGGTTAGTTAGAGTCACCAAGGAGAAAATTCGGGTCTTCAGGGAAAGGAGCCGATGGAGCAAAGTGATGGTGGTCCCGCTCGTGTGTACGTGCTTACCAGGAAAGATGCTACAGCGTCTAGGAATATGGTTTCAGGTACACTCCCTATAGGCTTGTCAAGTGCTCGAGTCTTATTCGATTCAGGGTCGACACACTCGTTTATGTCACCCCAATTTGCGAGATTTCTTGATAATCCTCTTGTGTCATTAGATGTGTTATTAGATGTTTGTACTCCTTCGAGTCATGTCATTCACGTGCATTTAGTACTTGCATCATGTGTGATTGTTGTGGATGGCCATGAGATGTTGGCCGATTTGCATGTGTTGGACATGGAGGATTTTGATGTGATTTTGGGGATGGATTGGCTTTCGTGTTATCATACTACGGTGGATTGCTTTAGTAAGATTGTGAAGTTCAAGCTAGAGGGTGAGTCGGAATTTATGTTTCGGGGCGATGAGATGATAATTCCGCCAAGGCTCATTTCGTATCTTAAGGCTTCCAGATCATTACAGAAGGGTTGTGTTAGTTATCTGTCTATTGTTAAAGAAGTTGATGTGGAAAAGGTGTCTATTGATGATATTCCCATTGTGAAAGAGTTTCCGGATGTTTTTCCGGATGAGTTGCCGGGTTTACCTCCAGAGAGGGAGATTGAGTTTTGTATTGAGCTGATGCCAGGAACTGAGCCAATTTCGATACCACCGTATTGTATGGCACCTGTCGAGTTAAAAGAGTTGAAGATTCAGTTGCAGAATTTGCTGGATAAGGAGTATATTCGGCCAAGTGTTTCACTGTGGGGTGCTCCGGTATTATTTATTCAGAAGAAAGATGAGAGTTTGCGACTCTGCATTGATTATTGGCAACTGAATAAGGTAACGATCTGCAACCAATATCCTCTCCCATGTATCAATGACTTGTTTGATCAGTTGCAAGATGCAAAGTGGTTTTCAAAGATTGACTTAAGGTCAGGGTACCATCAGTTGAGGATCCGAAAGGAAGATGTGACCAAGACAGCGTTCAAAACTCGGTATGAACATTACAAATTCTTGGTTATGCCATTTGGTCTTACGAATGCCTCTGCCTACTTTATGGGTTTAATGAATCGGGTGTTTAAGTCATTCTTGGATTAGTTTGTGGTAGTCTTTATTGATGACATATTGGTTTATTCGCGGACTGAGGAAGAACATGAAAGACATCTGCGATTGGTTTTGAAGACGTTATTGGATAATGAATTGTATGCCAAACTTTCTAAGTGTGAATTTTGGCTACAAAGTGTGGAATTCTTAGGACATGTGATTTCGAAGGATGGAGTGTCAGTTGATCTGAAGAAGATCGAGGCTGTGGTGAATTGGCCGACTCCTACCAACGTTACGGAGGTACAAAGTTTTCTTGGATTGGCTGGATATTACCGAAGGTTCGTAAAAGCCTTTTCTACTTTGGCAATTCCATTGACACGACTGACTCAGAAGAATGTGAAGTACAGTGGATGGAGGATTGCGAGAGAAGTTTTCGAGAGTTGAAGTATTTGTTGACGAATGCTCCGATTTTGACTTTACTGTCTACGAGTGGGAAGTACTCGGTTTATTGCGATGCTTCTAGGATTGGCTTGGGATATGTATTGATGTAGGAAAAGAATGTGATTGCATATGCCTCCAGACAGTTGAAGAAACACGAGCATAATTATCCAGTGCATGACTTGGAAATGGGTGCCGTTGTTTTTGCGCTAAAGATTTGGAGACATTACTTATACGGTGAAAAGTTCGACATATTTATTGACCATAAGAGTTTGAAGTACATTTTTGATCAGAGGGATCTGAATATGAGATAGAGGAGATGGATGGAGTTTTTGAAGGATTACGATTGTACTATCAACTACCATCCAGGTAAAGCTAATATTGTGGCTGATGCTTTGAGTCAGAAGTCAGCAGGTAGCTTGGCACATTTGTCAGTGACGCAAAGGCCGTTGATTTCGAGCATACATGAGATAGTTGATCAAGGTTTAAAGTTGACGACGATGCTTGATGGAAACAAGGCTATGTTGTTAGGTGAGTTACATCTGCAACTAACTTTACGTGGTCGTGTCGTAGGACTTCAGCGAGATGATCCTGAGTTGACGAAGATGATGGAAAAGGTTGAGGAAGGTAAATTGCCTAAATTCCACCTCAGTTCAAATGGTATTTTATACTTCGGTACTCGATTGGTAGTACCTGGTATCGGAGATATAAGAAAGGATGTTATGGCTCAAGCACACAGGACTATTTATAGTATGCATCTGGGTTCTACCAAGATGTATCACGATATTAAGAGTCAGTATTGGTGGAATGGTATGAAAAAGGATATCAGAGATTTTGTCGCTAGATGTTTGGCATGTCAACAGGTCAAGGCTGAACACCAGCGACCTTCGGGTTTGTTGCAACCGTTGGATATTCCAGAATGGAAGTGGGAGCAAATTACGATGGATTTATTAGTGGGTCTTCCAATTTCACCACGAGGATTTGATTCAGTTTGGGTTGTCGTAGATAGATTGACGAAGTCAGCGCATTTCCTACCAATCAAGAGTACGTATGATGCTACAAAGTTTGCTCAGTTGTTTATTGATCATATTGTTCGATTGCATAAGGTTCCTATTTTGATCATCTCCGATCGAGGGACGCATTTCATATCTCAATTTTGGAAGAAATTTCAAGATGCCATGGGCACTCATTTGGATTTGAGCACAACGTTTCATCCTCAAACAGATGGACAGTCAGAGCGGACGATACAAATTCTTGAGGATATGATGCGATCATGTGTGATTGATTTCAGAGGTAGCTGGGAAGTTTATTTGTCGCTAATGGAATTCTCGTACAACAACAGTTATCATAGTAGTATTTGGATGGCACTGTACGAAACGTTGTATGGCAGAAAGTGTAGATCACCAGTGTACTGGGATGATGTTGGCGAGAAACAGGATGTGAGTCTTGAACTTTTGGACGATACGGTTGAGAAGATCAAAGTGATTCGAAAGAGACTTTTGATAGTGCAGAGTAGACAGAAGTCGTATTTTGATAAGAGGAAAAAAGACATCGAATTTGAAGTGAGTTCAAGTATTTTCCTCAAGGTCTCTCCGATGAAGGGTGTTATGAGATTTGGAAAGAAGGGTAAGTTGAGTCCGAGATATGTGGGACTATTCGAGATCTTAGAGCAGGTTGGTCAAGTGGCCTATCGGTTGGCATTACCACCTAAGTTCTCACATATTCATCTGGTATTCCATGTCTCCATGCTCAGGAGATATCTACATGACCCTTCACATGTTTTAGATCAACCAAGTGTGGAATTCCGAGACGATCTCACTTTCGACGAGCAACCTTTGTGGATTATGGATAAACAAGTGAGAAAGTTAAGGACTAAGGAGTTATCATTCGTAAAAGTATAATGGCAGAACCATTCTCCATTGGAAGCTACTTGGGAGTTAGAGGATGAGTTGCGAGGAAGGTTTCCGCACCTATTTGAATAACAAGTAAGTTCTTTGCTTCTCAAGTTTGTCGTAAGTAATTTGGGGATCGAATTTCTATAAGGAGGGGAGAATTGTGACACTTAGAAAATTAGTTGGTCGCATTGCATCGTATCGAGATAATTGTATTGGACATGCGATTTAAAGTGTATAAGTATGTGAATGGATGTCATTGGAGTTTGATTTCAACAAGTGCAATGCCTTAGTGAATTTTTGACTTGAGAAGTTGTTGGCCAAGGTTCGGACAGATTGACCTTCTTGTGGTTTAATGGCCATAACTTTTTCCTTATGAGTCCAAAATGAGAAATTCCAACTGATTTGGAAACTAGACACATTGAGGAACAAAACGTCTCACGTCTAGTTGGTCTAAAAATGAAAGAAAGGTCGTCATTATTCACCTGCTTGCTTATGGATGAACCTGATTGGACCTGAAGTTCTTTGTTTGCTACCTAGATTAAGTTGGAGAGGGGGTTTTCTTGTGATTGGACCTTACCCACCTCTTCACATGACTCAGAATATATCTTAAAGAGGCAGAGCACTTATCCTCTTAGTTATAAAATGAATTTTCAGAGAAAGAAGAGAGAGAAGGTTGAGAAGGCTGAAGGAGAGGGAAAGAAGCAGGTCGAAGAAAGAATCAATCGGTAAGCATAGATCCGTTCTGTTTTCGACTTTAGACCTGTGAAGGGAGTTGTAGAGGACATCTATACCTTTCTTTTGGTATATCATATGAGGTTTTTGGATCAGGGAATCAATGGGAAAGTTGTTTTGAATCTGGTAGTCGTTGAACAAGCACACACCTAAGCTTATTGAGGAAAACGCGATTGGTAAGCATATTTAGACTTCGAGTTAGGACTTAAAATTTTGACATCTTACAGAAGACTCTTTAAGCTTTCTAACCGTATATCTTATGCCTTGGTTAGATAAAGAAATCTTAGTCAACACTTGATTGAAGTTCAGACTGTCTGACTGTGTTTAGATTGAAGGGGTTGAGAGAAACGACTTGGTAAGTGTCCTTAGGCTCCGAAATTGAGTTGGATGTTGTAAAAGTATTTGTAGAGGACTTCATGTTCTTTCCAGAAATTTATCTTATGTATGTTTTGGTCAAGGGAATTGGTCTGTACACCTTGTTGAATATCGGACTTGCTGGCTGAGTCTGTACTTGCACAAATTTAAAGAGTTAAGCTTGATCTGATGAACTTGAGAATCTGAGTTTGAGTATGGGATTCTGAGATGTCAAGTACATACAGGGGAAGTCATTTAAGGTGCTATTTATGGTGGATATGGTCTGAGTTTTAGTTATATGTGATATCGTTGAAGATGAAGTGGTTGAATGGTTCTTGTGCCGTTGTTCCGTTGTTTTGAGTTGTTGGCAGCATTTTGGTTTTGGAAGGTTAGAGGTTAACCTCGTTATTGTGATTTGGGTTTGTGAACAGAGTTTCCACAAGGTGTGTGGGAGAAGAAGAATCGGTTTGAAGGTTGTGAGTGAAAAGCATCGGTACTGGAATCGGTGATCATTGGATCTTGTCGTGTAAGCGGATAGACCATGACAAGTTTGGTTGTACTTGTTATATGCATGTTTCTGATCTTGATTAATGTGCGTCTCATGCATATATTGTTGATTATGATATGAGATTGTGCATATATGATTCGTTTGAGAATATGTGATCGGATTGTGATGAATGTAAGGTTTCTGAACAGCCGGCTAGATTGCTAGCTTGGGGCTCATTTCGTATGTTTGATATATCTATGTGAGATAGATTTTGGACCGTTGGGTCATGTGTTTGATTTGATATATGTTTTGTGAGAGAAATGAACAGGCTTTCCCATACTAACGGGGAATGTTAGTCTATGAGCTCATAGTTCTGGGATATCACTAGTTTATATTATAAGCTATCGCTAGCTTATATTTGTACACTAGATTTGTGTTTGTGTGACCGAAGATTTGTTTGGCCATTTGGATATCCCTTGGCAGTCAGAGAAAGGGGCCTTTCAAAACCTGTTCATCACTCTGGTGTGTGTGTGTCTATATTTGTGTTTGAGTTCATCGCTCTCTATGTTGGTTGTTCTATGTGATTATACTTATGTTTTTGGTAAATTGTGCATCATGTGGTCATCATGCATTTCAAGTTCAGTTATGTTGAACATGGTTAAGTTCTGTGGCACGTATATCTCAAACATAACTAATATGTTATGTTCTATCATCTTACTAAGTGTTTTCCGACACTTACCCCCTTACAAAATCTATCTCAGGTTCCGGGGTGCCATAGTTGCATTTGATTCTGGAGTCTGTTGTTCGAGCCTGTCTCTTTTGTTCGAGAGCTACACTTTTGAGGTCTCCAAATTTGTGCCATCCTTGTACTTCTGTATAGACGCTCCGTAGTGGTTAGATCTTTGTTTATGTCCGAGTGTGGACTTTATCATTTGGAGATGTTTTGTTCAGATTTACGATGATGGTTTTACCATCTTTGCTTATGTGTATCTTCCGCATTTGGTTCAATGTGAGTTTTATGGATTGCGTGTGAAGTTTTGAGGCTTGCTAGGTTGTACATTTGTGATGTTTGTTGTGTGGTCTAGCGCCGGTCACCGACCTTCGCGCGGGTCGTGACATTACCTAGCCGATTTCTGATTCTAGATAGTTAAGTTCATCCTTGATTTGAATTCTGAGTTCTTGAGTCATCTCCTTTATCAAATCTACAACTTTCTTGTTCCTCATCATATCAAACCACCTCCAAGCAAGGCTTTAATACCAAATGAAGCATGGAATATTAATGAATCTTCAACACGAGCATAATCTTTCATAGAAACTCTCTCAAGGTGATTTCTTTGTAGTTCGTGGTAGTTAACAAAAGAATTTGAAGTGGGAGAAAAGAAAAAGGGATTGGACAGAAGGTAGATTCAACCAATTTAATTGATCACAATTTTGTGCGATAATGAATGAAGAAGTGAAGTTGAATCCTTTATCTTTAGTGTTCTTGTTCGGACTAGATTTTTTTATGTTGATTTCTGAATTTTAATATTCTTAATGTTCAAATGTTGAGAATTATGATTTTTTTTCAAGGTACTTGGCTCTTTTACATTACAAAAATTGAAAAAAAATATTAATGACATCTGTCAGAAGACCAATATTTTTTCAAAGAATAAAGTCGATTAAATAATTTTTAAATTACAAAGATCCTAAAATAATTTCACTCTAGATAGTAAACTCAAGGATAATTTGCCCAAAGAAAAAAAAAGCCGTTTTGGTTAGAGAGAGATAATCTGACAACCAAGTTCCTTCTCTACAAGAAATGAAAGTGCTCGATGAATCAGATTGGCCAACGGATACCCGAATCAACAACATCCCGACCGACACATAGTCTAATGTAGCTAAGAAAGAATCAAGTCCCAACACCTAAGCTCAACTACAAATTCCATTATAGACACGATGACATGACAAGATAGATAAATCCACCGCGTCGGGCATTATTTTGATTTTTATGGTTAAATACCGTGGATGTTTGTTCTGGAAAAAAAAATTATTGCATATTTGGTGTTATTTTTTTTATACATGGTGTTTATTTCTTCCAAGTTTACGGAATTGATTCCAAATTCTTTAGCATACCGCAGCAAATGTGGTATTATTGTTATTCGGTTAGGTGGAGCACACATAGGGAGCGAGGAGAAGCGGAGTTGACGCAACTGTTGAAGCTACTACACCGGAGTTCATACGAGTTGGGAGAAGAGCTCGGCACCACGTCCCTCCATTCTTTCTCCACCAGCTTCACGTGCGGATGCGCTCTCGCCAACGCCTCGAACTGCAGCTCGTCCCCGAGAATCTTCATCATCTCCAGGGACGACACCATCCCCACGCTTTCTTCCGCTGCTGCTCTGGACACTTGGAGTCCCATCTCCGCTTTCGACGCACTTACCATCCCCAGAAGCAGCGTGCCCCCAACTACGCACACTTCAGTGGCATTGCACATCTGCAGCAGCATATGACAGGCAATTAATTATGTTAGATCAGATATCTCGTACTTCTGCACGATGGACGAGTATGGGGAACGCACCTGTACGTATTCCACACCTGTCTTCGAGAGTTCCTCTATGATGCCTGAGGATGAAAGTGTGCTAATCGGCCCTCCAGATCCTACCGGTGATTGCAGTATTTCCCAGGGTGATTTCATCAGTATTTTGTGTTTTGTCTCCTCCTCATCCTCCTCCCCGCCACTACTAAACACTGGAAGCTTCTCCTCTTCCAGAAATCGAACCTTTTCGGAGTCAAATCCATAGTAATCGTTTTCTATAAACATCGTCTCTAGAGACTCCATCTTTTCCACTTGGCAAACTAAAATCAAAGGCACAGATGCCCGGTCTTTAGCCTGTGGCAGACACGTGATCATTACTTGATGCAGCAGATATGAATTCTTAAGGTAAGTTTATAGGATTCCAATCTCAAAAACAAAAGAGTTACCTTGGCAAGCATCTGGTCATGAGAAAGAAGTTTCTCGAGGAAGGAAGCTGATCGGTTGTCATCAACGGCAAGATGACTTATGTCTCCACCTTCCTCCTCACCGTTTTTCACAACCAAAACAATAGCCACTTTGCCTCGGGAGAGGAGTTGGAGGCCTCGGTCCACAAAATTCATATTACTACCCAGGGATTCTTCACTTGGAGATGAAGTAATGCGGCTCTTTGGTACCTCCAAATAGCTTTTCACAAGACCTGTTTGTGCCTTATCAATTATCTCAGCTACACTCCATCTGACCGAAGAGGACAAGTAGTAGTTCAGTGCACATGAAACCATGATACGTAAATAAAAACCCTTGCACCCTTTCCAACTACTCTTGTTACATCATCAAGTTATCGATCAAAAAATAGGAGAGAGAAAGAAAAGATTAATAAATGATATTTGCCATTGGATGTTAGAAATAACCTCTTTGAAGGAAACTGCAGGCTTTCCAGGGCCACTTGAAGCAAGCTTGAATTAACACCAACAATCTGGTCCGCTAGTAAACTCCTCTGCGACTTCTTTCCATGTCTCAATCCATCAAATACATGTTTTTGCTCCAGTTCACTGAGTACCTTCTTTGCTGTTATGAGGCGTCTTTGCGACTTCTTTCGTTCTTGCCATTCCTTGAACCATTAATTCAAAGACTACTCTGTTAAGCCACATACAACTTGAACCGCCGGTCTCCAACGTACAACTTGAACTTAAGCCAGAAACCAGAAGAGAGGAAAAGAGTGACTTACAAGTTGGCGCCTTTCCTTCTTGGAGAGTTCATCAGTTCGCACGTTCAGCTTCAGAAGTCCTTTCGGAGGAGTAATCTTCATTTCTTGTTGGACAATGTCAACATCTGGAACAATCGATTCCACAAAAGGTACCCATACTAGGGGACCAGAGGTACCATTTCCGACCAACCTTGGGTTTCCACTTTCATCAGGCTCATTCGTGGATGAATGGAGCCTGACTTGTAAGAGATCAGTACCTCGGATATCAAAGACGTTAACAACAGTTCCCACACAATCACCAGTTTCCTGTAATGGAGATTGTACTGTTCAGTCTCACAAAAATAAAGTGAAGTTAATCAGCAAAAGAATAACAAGGACCGAACAATCCTCATAAATAGAAAACTTTATATAGGCTCCCAAACGTAATGAAACAGGTGCAACAAAAACTGGTATACATTCGACGAATATGGTTCTCAGCAACTACGCAGTAAGCTGGGTAAACAGTAAAGACCACAGGTAAAGAGAAAAAAGTGTAGTGAGATGAAGAAAGATGACGTAACATGAAATATCTCTCATCTGTTGCAAAATGGCCAAGTTTAAATCGATACCAGAAGGACCTCTGCAGAGAGCAAGTGAGAAGTACTGCAAGATTTTAACAGAGACTAACTACACAGAAATGGAGAGACATTAACAAGATGGCTTAATATCGGACCTTGAGAATCACCCGGATTCCAATAAGATCGTGAGTGTGAAACTCTCCTTCTTTCAACTCTGGCCGGTCATCTTCCTTTACAAGTAGAGTTGATCCAACCAGTTGGTTAGCCTGAACAAAACCAAGGATGACCATCTTCAAACGCATACATCTTATTCTAAAATGATGCACCGTTTCAGAGATTGTGCATGGACAACAGAGAAGTGTGTCTTAGTAATATGGGTAGCAATAGCTAATATCCATCGATTCCATCCTAACATTGTCCGTCAATTCTTCTTCTTCTTTGCTCGTAAAGATTCATCGTAAAAGACGTAATTTGGATTACCTGGTCAATAGAGTCAACTCCTTCAAGTCTGAGAATCCAACTCTTCTGTCCAACATGTTCTCGCCCCTCCACAAATTTGACTTCCTTGATTATCTCTTTGCCCATTGATGTTCGTCTCAACCATCTTCGGCCAGGCTAAAAAAAAACCACAACATTGAATTCAAAATTTCAGAATAACCCAAGTCCAAGCCAAGTCCTTTTTTTTTCCAACACCATAGGTTAGTTATTACTACCTCTGCAAAGCGGAGATCCGGAAAATCAGTGCTGGGTTTGACAGAGACCTCCCCGCGAAGACCATGAGTTTTTGCTATGTACCCGACTTCAAGAAATCCAAATTCACTTGCTTCAATCTCCTCGGTGGCGGCTGAAGAGACTTAACACAAATATTCATCAGTCCCATCACACAAACACACACACAAACAAACAAAAGAAATCCATCCAATGGCGACGCGCATAAATGGATAGAGATAAGAGGGAGGAAGGGGTCGAACGTACCGGCGGCTCGGAGAGGAGAGAGGAGGGGCTTGGGAAGATGGGATTGGAGGGAGTTGCAAGGAAACGAAGCTGATGTATAGTAGTAGCTAGGAGGAGGAGGAGGAGGACGTGTGGGATGGCGGACGCGAGGAGGGATTGTTAAGAAACACGAACAACAAGAAGAATAAGAAGCAATAACATTCAAATTCAACTCCATAAGACTAAATCCTTCCTTCCTTTCTTCCTATCTCTTCCTCTTCACTATATATTTTGGGTCTTGTCTTGTCTTGTCTTGTCTTGTGTTGTGTTTGTCCAGTACAAACAAGAAAAACGTAGAAAGGAAGATGATGTTTTTAAGTTGGGTCGGACTTGGGCCCGGACCGCTTCGCTTTGCTTTGCATTGGGCCGGAAAAATCTCCCGTGGTGCTCTTGCTTGGTACGGTACCTAGATATTTTCTCTCCACCATTAAATTCCTTTTTTGTGTTGGAATTCTCTCCGAGAGCAACAGAACCAAATTTCATAATCCAAGAGCTCAACAACAACCAAGTTTTCAAATATTGTCTCAGACATCCTTTTTGAAAGAGGAGGCACTAGAACTTGCCTCAGTCGCAGTAGTTTATTCGAATAACAGAGTATCATCGACAAATAAGATGTAAGAAAAAGTAAGACATTGTTGATTAAATTGAAGACCCTGAATACTACCAGAAAATTTGATGGCCATTTAAGGACTACTCTTTTTAGAACTAGTTTTCATCATATGAAAAACTTCATAAGTAATTTGTAAGAATCGATAATTTAAGGATGTAAACTGAAGGACCCAATTGACATGTTTTGTAAAAGTGTAAGGACCAAAGTGTAATCTACCATGGACTTAAGGTTTTTGATAGGTTAGGGGGGATTTTGGATAAGTTAAAGCAGAGATTATGGTTGTTGGGCATTTAAATAGACTATTAGGGCTGCTTATCCAGCAGTTTAACCTACTCATAAATTTCTTCCTATTTGTGAAGGTGCAGAGTACCACGCCGCCCCAGCAGGAGAGGACGAAATCACCCAACAATCTTAGCACGAAGAGGGTAAGTCATCCACGCTGTCCTCCCTCGTTAGATTCAAATTAGGCGATCAACGTCCCAAAATAAATTCGAATTTGTTATTATGTCTCTCTAGAGTCGAAGAGAAGATCCACTATTGAAGAGGTTGCGGGTAGAGAAGAGGGCGAATTGGGTTTATAGGCAAGGAAGGGGAAAGGACCAACACCAGGTAAGTGAGATTTTTGTTTTGAGTCTGTCTGAAATTGGATTCCGATTCAGCTCTGAACATATGCAAATGGTGGGAACATGATTTCGGATTTAAAATTCAAATCGGGTTTTGACTACTCTCGGATTCAGATTTGATTCTAAAATTAAATTTGAATCTGTGATTATTGAATTCTAAATGGATTAAGTTGATTTTAGATTCGAATTCGAGATTCTGAGATTGAATCTGAATCCATGATTATTGAATTCTGAATGGATTAAGTTAATTTTATTTTTGGATTTGGATTTGATTCTGAAATCGAATCTAAATTTGTGTGCTTTGATGGTTTTGAATTGGACTCATTCTTGATTTGATGTTTGCTATGACTTAGGTTCCAATTCAGTTTCTGCAATGCTTTGGATAAGACTTTTTGACAAGATTTGTCACAAATTCTGTTATGAGTTATGTGATATGAAAACCTATGGGTAACTGATTAGTCTGTCAAGTAGTTAGATAGGAGATTGTGTGTAACGCCTTGTGATTTGATCGACTAGCTCTACTGTACCAACACGAGTCTTTTCAGCTTACTTTGTCTTCACTCGCATGCACCCTGGGAACTTCCTAGGAGGTCACCCATCCTGATCCTACTTTCGGCCGAGCGCGTTTAACCTTCAAGTTCTTTCAGGATGTGTGTCCAAAAAGAAGGTGCACCTTATTGGTATGGATAGTAACAATCAAATCACTTAAGTTTTTCTCATATTACATATACGGGGTATCACATTGTGCCATTGGAAATACTTAGTTGGTTAAGTGTAGTTGGTTAGGACACTGCTCTGGAGTTATTATGTTAGTCGGTTAGGTCTTAGTTGGCTTGGGTTGTGGTAAGTGCTTAATTGCGATGAAAGTATGCTTAAATTAATTTCACTTACTGAGTTTATTCAACTCACATTAATCATATATGTTCAGATTGTTCGAACGATGATCAAGATCGGGATTAGAGAGAGCTGTCTGCTGTATTTCATCATCATATGGTTTATAAATTTTCAGTATTTTGACTTTAAAGACAATTATTGTATTTGCCATTATTTTTCAGATTTGGATTTTCTATTGGAATAAAAGTTTGATGCCTAGGGATATTTACTTCCCAACATTTGTCACTTCCTTATTCGGGTCGTGACATAATCACTATATTATCTTGGATACTCTTGTTCTTTACAAATACTCCCTAATTTTCAGAAATAAGGAAATTAATAAAAAGAAGTCTATTAGCAAAAAGCTAAGAGTAGACTTCGTATGCAATGTTATTGAAAGCCTTCTACCACGTTAACTTTTAAGTGTCACTAACTAAGTTGAGTTGAGGTTAACAATAGAAGTACTTTACGTGTATCGGCTTTAGCATTGGTTGATCCACCAGGTGAGTATTTTTACAAGAATGGTTGTCGTTATAACTTTAGAGTGATGTTTAAACATATTAGAATGTTGTAAGGCATTTAGACAAGCCTTCACTTTGGAGACTTAGTTCATTTTTAAGTTTTTCCAAAATTAGCCTCGGGTAAGTAGACAGATTTGAGCTGTTTGGTATAATGGCCATAACTTTCTCATTTCTGATCCAATTTAGACAAGTGAATATGTTTTAGAAAGCTAAACATAGACCTACAACTTGGTAGACAAAAGTTTATCCAGATTGGTAGTGTAAGGAGGTCAACATTGAGCTTGAAGTTTTTGGATTGTGACTGGACGAGGAATAGGCAACCAATCAGGAAGAATTAAATGTTTATACCTTTTTGACCTTAAGGGACGAGATAAGCATGAAAGAAAAGTCATCCAAGAGCCTTATAAGATTCTAAACTTACCTTAGGACAAGGGAAACCAACTATAGACACTCAGAACTGAAAATAAGAAAGAGAAAGAAGCAAGGAGGAGAAATAGGAAGAAACAGGCAGGTTGAGAAAGAACCTTGCGGTAAGTGGGCTCAGGCTAGTATCTGGACGTTGTAAATGTCTACCAAGTTGTAAAGGACAGAAAATCCTATTCCTTGGTATATTTATGTTTGTGATTTGGTGAAGTATTGAATCTTGTATAGTCGTTTGAATCTGACGATGAAAACTGAGCCTCAGATTTGACTAGGTTGAAGGAGAAATGAGTTTATGACTTGGTTTTGTTGATTATGGAGTTGATTTTTGGATATGATATGTGAAGGACAAATAGAGGAGTCCTGTTTTGGTGATTTTTATGGGTTGTGGATAATGTTAAAGTAAGGATGGTTGGTTATGTAGGCATATTGATGGATGTGTTATTGGAATTATTGAAAGTGATTAGTTGGTTGGTTTCAAGTGAGAATTTGACATATATAGGGGCTGCCATGTACTAATTTAAGCATGATCATGATTCTTTGAATATAGTATAGTTACATAGAGTTTATTTGTTATTGGGAAAAGAAGTGGACAACCAGTGAGCCGAATTGTATAAGGACGTATAAGGTTTACGATCTTGGAGGAGGTTGAGGTGAGTGGATAATGGGTTCACAAAACCATTATTTTTATTTGCTATCTATATTCCTTGTTATTTTAAAACTGGAAAGTGAATAAGATATTCTTTGGCTTTCGTAGAGCTATTCCATTGATCACCCGTCGTTGATCCTATTTGCAATAAACTTATTCCTTCATATGATTCAAAATTCTTCTTATTATTATTATCCCATATGGTTACGAGCCTTGTATGATGTTCACATTATGTTTATGAGGTCTTTGGGACCGTATGTGGTATGCATTAAGCTTTTGGGGTGTATGCCATGTGTCCTGCTCTTTGGGAGCGTCTATGTGCATATGACTTATGTTTATGTTGCATTTATACTTGTGTAGCATTTATGCCTTATGTTGTGATCTAATGATTGGCTCGCAACCCTCATGTTCTATATTACGTATGTTATGACCATATGAAACTATTATGTATTATGATTAATATAACACTATATTTAAACCATTGCCCTTAGTTAACCTCATGGTACTTATTATCTACTCACTGAGCTTGTCTCACCATTCCTTCTTATTTTCCTGATCCTTAGTTGATAATCTTATAGAGTTTTCGTGGAGTCACGAGAGTTTGCTTTTGAGATTGGGCCTACGAAGATGTCATTTTGGATATTATGGATTTCTAGTGTATTTTGATATAGTTGATGATGTAGATGGATGTATAGTTGTTTGGAGTTTATTGTAGATGATGTATAGTGGTGCGGTTGTGAGCGCATTTAGGTTGTTGTATAGGTATGATATAGTACGTTTATGTTTATGAAGCTTGTAGGAATTTGATTAATGTTAGTTTTAGTCGAATCCATGCACCGGTCGCAACCACTAGATTATGGGTCGTGACAATTTTGGTGTAGTGAGCATGGATCAAAAGTGGATAGGTTGAGTGGGAGATAAGAGGGTAGATGAGTATAGGTTCTTGATAGGTTTGTTATACGAATATTGGAGTATGCTATTTGAGGATTGGTTGGATTAACTCTAGTTATCTGTCTATATAGGTTTGACGATGTCTAAGCATACTCATAAGAATAAGGAGAATTCTTCAGGGGCCCGTAGGACACCTCAGCAAGATTCACCTAGTTCTGATATTCCTTTTGATGTAGTTCCACCACCAGTAGTTCCTACTACTTCAACTTCGACTTCATCTCCTACGCATGCGGCGATTGTGATATTATCAAGGGTGGTTTCATCGATGACTAGGAAAGACCCTACATACATTCACATGCATCAACTAGGAGTCTCGTATTTCTATGGTAAGGTAACTTCACTTGAGGCTGATACTTGGTTGAGGAAGACAGAAATTGTGAGACTCGGAATTTGGTCGATTTGTATCGCATCGAGTTAATTACATTGGATATGTGATTCAAGATGTTCAAGTATGTGAACGGATGTCATCGGAGTTTGGTTTCGACAAGTACATTGCCTTAGTGCATTTTCGGATTTGTGAAGTGTTTGCTCTTCTCGGATAGATTTGACCTGCTTGCGGTTAAATGGCCGTAACTTTCTCGTCGTGAGTCCGAATCGAGAAATTCCAACTGATTTGGAAACTAGACACATTGGGGAACAAAAAGTCTTCGGGTCAGATTGCCTGAAAACCAAGGGAAGGTCGTCGTTCTTTAGCTGCTTGCTTCTGGTCTGCTGGGATTGGACCAAAAGTTCCTTGTCTTCTTGCTTGATATTTTGAAGAGGTGGCTTGTTTCTAATTGGACCACACTTGCCTTTACTTGAAGTTATCTTAGAGTGTTCCTTTAAGGATCAGAATGCTAAGCTCCTTGGTCATTACACGAAATTATTAAGAGAAAGAAGAGAGAGAAGTGAGAAGGCTGTTAGAGTGAGAAAGAAGCAGCTCGATAAAGATTCAATTGGTAAGCCTACTTCCATTCGGATTTGGATTTCGGACCTCTGAAGAGAGTTGTAGAGGACTTCCTCAGCTTTCTTTTGGTATATCATACGTGAGTTTTGGATCAGGAAATCGTCGGGAAAGTGGTTTTGAATCTGGTCGTCGTTGCTGAGGTGGTCAGCTGAGCGATGTGAGGAAGATTGACTTGGTGAGCATACTTAGACCTCAAGTTGGGCTACGAAATTTTGAAAAATTGTAGAGGACCTCTTGGGGTTTCCAGAATGGTATCTTATGTGCGTTTTGGTTGAAGGGTTTGGTCTGTACGTCTTGTTGAAGTTCGGACTGGTTGGCTATGTTCAGATTGGTATTGTTTGAGAAAAAGGCTTGGTAAGTGGTTTCTTTGCAAGATTCAGTTGCTATGTGAAATCTGAGTTGTTGAGGACTTGTTGGAGAAGTCTTGCGAAGTGTTGTTTAAGGTGGTTGTGATCTGAGTTTGGATTATTTGTGTTGTCGTTGAAGATGGAAGTGTTGAACGGTTCTTGTACCGTTGTTTCGTTGTTGACAACGTTTTGATTTCGGAAGGTTGGAGGTTAACCTCATTTCTGTGAATTGGGTATATGAACAGAGTTTCCGCAAGGTGTGCGAGGGAAGGAGAATCGGTTTGGAGATTGAGTGTGGAAGGCATCGGTTGCGATATCGGTGATCGTTGGAATTTGTCCTGTAAGCGGATAGACCATGACAACTTTGGTTGTGCTTGTTATATGCATATTACCGATCTTGATTAATGTGCGTCTCATGCATATGTCGTTGAATATGATATGAGATTATGCATATGTGATTCGTTTGGGAGTATGTGCTCAGTGTGTGATAGATGTGATGTTTGTGAACAGCCGACTAGATCGCTAGCTCGGGGCTGAGTTTGTATGATTGATATATCCATGTGAGATG